>BMAO01011619.1:0-18013 GCA_019973975.1 Trichonephila clavata | reverse complement strand
TGTTATGAGCCCAATTATACGAACGCGCAATGTGACGACAGCTGGGGCAGCACGGACTGTCCTGACGACAGTCATTATTATTACTTCTTTCCAATGTACACAGTGCATTGTTGCACCCAACGGCAAAACTAGTTACAGAAGGGGCATTATATTATCGTTTCAGATATCCTATTCTGCATGCAGCATGATGATAAACATGTACATATCTGGAGGTATTGAGGAGAAATCACGCGCCTGACATGTATTTGATAAAGTCATACAGGTCCTGAACCTGGTGAGTGAACGAATGAGACCTTTATTATCATCACACTATAAGGAAACACGAGAGTTATTGACAACGAACTCGTAATTTTAAGCTTCGGTCAAGGGACGAGGACCAGACTTCAGCTGACACCACCTTCTCCTTACTACCACACCATACATGGGGGTCTATTTGCTTCAGGATGTGAACCCGGGATACTCCCGCTACGAGTTCGTGATCATAACCACAAGGCTTTTGCGGCACCCCTGTATCTGGTCGGCTGGAAAAGAAATTCAAAGGATACACGACACACAACCCCCTCTAATTCAAGTCGTAGGTAACTTGAAGAGCGAACGTTTTTTTTTTTTTATCTGTTCATACGACCAATGACCTTCAATGTCTCGGAGATTTCATCTTTCAACACGATAATGTAAGACTTCTATTGCCCCTCGTTTCCTGGCCTAACTCGACACATAAGGTATTTGAATGTTACTCTGGTTAGAACGCTTTCAAGGTATAATTCCCAATAAAAGTTTTAGTGGGTTGCTGAAACAATGTACGTTATTCTCCTGCCACTACAACTACTCAAATATATCAAAGACATGAAATAGCATGGAACAACTTGCTTGTGTCTGTTATTCACGTGTGTGTAATAATTCTTGCTAATTTCATTTACAGGTTTTTTAATTTAAAAAGTCCTAATTTTCCTGAAATTGACGTAAATAAGTAACTGTTAGTCACCCGCCGCATGGCGTAAAATTTTAACTTTAATCTTCTCAAAATTAGAAGTTAAACTTATTTAGATTAAGAATTATATAATGTACATCATCAGTTTAGTTGGAGCAATCAAAGAGATGTCCTCAGAAGCCATGTGAGTTTTTGAACTTCCGGTTGCCATTTTGTATATAACCGAAAATGTCTCAAAAATTCATGCCGTACATTGTTATTGTCCCAGTTTTACGCTCATGACTGCTGCTGCTTAGCGAAGCAACATAGCACATGTTGAATAAAATAATTGAATGGATTGTAAATTTAACAAATTTTAAAAAGCAAATCGAATCCCAGCCATATGCAATCGCTACACTTTTCGTATCGATGCCGGTCGTGGGCATCCAGGTTTCTTAGTCCGACCCCGGGACAACTCGGTGGATTTTCCTGATCCAAGAAATCAACAGCGCTCATGTCATATGCGGCATGCTAAACATTCCTGGAGTGCCTGTTTGGCTTGAACCAAGGATCGGCGGGAGGGTGATCCAGTCTTGTCTGGCTACTTTTTTCTTTATAGAGAAAATTTTTTATATGTTAGTGTGCAGTCCCGGTTGGGAGATTCAGAGCAACCTCTTTTAGCCAATCATTAGCATCTAAAAAAATTTATAGATATGCAAAATATTTGCATAATTACTATTATTTAATCTCTATCTCATAAAAAAGAAATTAGTTATAGAACGTTATTCAGTTCTCTTGCCTTATAAAATATGGGTCAGTCACCCAAATTTATGTATCCGTAATTTCCAAAAACGAGTTTCTGAAATACATTTAACATCTTTATCGAAAAAAGAGTCCATTAGGACATAACAAGTTTAAAAATTGTAGCATGATCGCATGACGTGGTTAGCAGCTAAACTGGATCTCTGCTTTACGACTTGAAACTACAATATTTTAATATTTTCAAGCAAGATTTTGCAGAGTATTTACTCAGGTATATGGCTTCTGTCGTTGAAAAATACTCTAACAAATTCAACATCAAAAGTAAAATTTTCTTTTGCATGATATTATTTTGAAATAAAATTTATTATTTTTGAAAACAGGCAGGAACCGTAAAATAAACAAAATTGAAAAATAAAAAGCTGACCAGTTGTTGGTATCGAAATCATAATTGGTGGGTAAAGTGAGTGTGTGTTTATTAACGTGGCATTGTAAAGCAACATGTGGGCTACTGGCAATGAACCTCGTAATTTTAAACATCAAGGACGAGGACGAGTGGCCGTCTCTCTCCTGATTATCACACGACGCCCAAGGGAGGCAAGTTTAGCATCGACCGCTTTAACATGATTATGTACACGGCGAGTCTTCACCATAGGATTCATAAACACATACATTTCGGTCATAAACATTAAGTTACCACGTGATAGTTCGTGGTCATTGCCACTAGACGTGGTGGGTAATAAATATGTATAGTAATAATACTTAGTGACAGTATTTTAGACCAAGTTTTCGCGCCTCAGGGTTTTAGTAGGCTACTGCCACGTAGTGTCTAAGACATTCTCTACGGGCATTATCCGGCAAAGTTACGGGTATTATTGGAAACTGACTTGAAATTCGGATCCCACGTTCCAAAATACGCTTGTTACACACTTTTAGTGCATCTTGGTCAGTAAAATCAGCCTCTGCAAACACATGTGCTTTACGGTATTTTGAAAATTTTCTCTTTTCCTGGGTTCTTCACCTTTTCGGCAATAAAAAAATTATGATGTCATTAATTGAAATAAAAACTATCCTATATTTATGTTCGACGAAATGACACAATATGCAAAAGTATATTAAAATCAGTCGAGTAGTTTTAAAGTTCATCGCGGACAAGCATCGTGACACGGGATTAATATATATATATATCCTGCTGATGCAGGAGCTAGAAGAGCAATATTTAGATCAAAGAGAAAGCATGCGCTAAGATGCAAAACGAAACATCCTCAAAATCCAAGCTGAAAACAAGAAAACTTATAATAAGAAAAGGAAAAAGGCTCCCGAGAACCAAGTTGGTGATTTGGTAGTGGTCCAACGCACACAATTTGGTGGAGGCCTTAAACTTAGACCCAAATTCTTCGGACCATATCAAATTACTGAAGTCAAACCTAGAGACAGATATACAGTTGAGAAAGTAGTTGATCACGTTGAGCCAAATGTAACTGCTACTTCGCTGATTTAATGAAGTATTTTTCTTATGGATAGAATAGTAATTACAAATATATACATTTAATTTTAGTAACTATAGAGTATACCCTTCACTTTATATATCTTATGCATGTTGTGTACTTGTTCTTATATTTTGTAATGTAATACGATATGTAATCATGAGAGCATTCTCAAGCGTCGCTGAGGTCATCGACAGTCAGGATTGGCCGAGTTTGTAGGATTTAAACGTATAGGGAATATAAAAATATTCCGATCAGTGAGGTTACAACCTCACCAATAGATGGCACTACCAGCAAATATATGCATCCCCCCCCGGAATGGTGGGTTTTGAGGCAGAAACGAGAGCGACGGGGAACGAGAGAGATATAAGAGGGACAGATTCCGGTTTACAGGCGAGAGGTCATGTTTTCGGTCAACGTGGTGGTCGATAGGCTTAGAAGCAATTGTGAGCTTACTCCGTGAAATAACTCATAAAGTTTGTTAATCAATATTTAATTGGAAATAATCTAATGTTTCATTAAACAGTAATTTTATTCTAATCAGCTTGCTTCTTTGAATAAAAAGGTCCTGGACATAGTGACTCACCCCTAGACAACAAAATAAAAGCCACTTGTATAAATAAAATACACCCCTATATATATGTGTGTGTGTGTGTTCCAGCCACAAAAATGATTTCTCTATATTTAATTTAGAAATCATCAATGTGGTACAGGAAATCTAAAAAAACACGGTTTTCTATTACTTTTAATCAAAGATAATTTTTTAAACTTTTTATATAGAGTATTTTTAAATAATAAAATGGAACGATTGTAATTATAATAATAAGCAAAATTGGAAAATAATAAAATTAGGGACAGAGTATTGTGTAAGTAAATTGTTAATTGGTTTGTTAATATTTGCGTAAGAATCTTGTATTATTCAAACATTTTCAACTTTGTGATCCGACACCAGTCTCTGCTTTAAAATAAAGTATGACCTTGATTTTGTTCGTCAAAGATAGTAAAAATCTTTTATAAACTTATGATTACTAAACTTTACTTCTGATTAGCCATTGTAGTTCTTAGCATTTTGTGAACATTCCTAATCTTTCAAAGTCGCATTAATACATTTATTAATGTAATAACAAAAGATTTTTTGGTCTTACAGTTATTTAGAAATGTAACCACAGCAACTGGAAGCGGTGAGTAATGGCTACTGATATTACTTGAGTTCGTCTGATACTATATTTACTGATTATTAATTGTTTTCCTTCAGCTGACTGTAATAAAATTCATAACTTTTTATCTTAATGGAATTTACAGAAATTTTATTCAAGGATGACTAAATTATCGCCTGTTTAAGTTGAGGAAACTTAATTGTTTTGGAAATTGACCCAAGATGAATAGGAGTGATTTTATGAGTAATTCGATTTGATTTTCAAATTGATTTTGGATAGATTTAAACGCGCACGCGCGGGTGGATTTTAATTTGTCACGTGTAAAATGTTTTAAAAGACCAAAATGTAAAATATAATAATGCAGTTTTAAGGTATCCGACTACTTGCAAAGACTTTTATTTAAAAAAATGGAGGTAAGGGGATTTTTTATGGTTTTTGATTTGCTTAGTACATTTTAAGAAAAATATGCTAAAATTAAGAAAATAAAAAAATTAAATCCCGTGAGTACAGCAATAACCATTTTTCCCGCTTGACAGAAAGGAGCATATCTGTAGCGCAAGAAGTTAGTAAGTTATAATAAACATTCAAAAACACTAAGTCTTGTTTTAAAATGAAACGAAAATAAAAGTACAACCAAGACATATACATCGTAAAGTATAAAAATAAATTATATATAATATATTAAAAAAAATATATATATATATATAATTGATTTTTTATACTTTACGATTCATCAAATAATATGAATAAAACAAATTATCTTAGTCTATTACTTTAGTTAAGGGTAATTAATAAAAGTTTGGGTCTTATTTTTCTTCCATTTTTCATACCTTTTTTTGCTTCACATATTTTGAAAAATTTAAATAAGGTTGAAAATCCAATAGCAAAGAAGAATTCCACGAAGAGAAAAATTGAGAAACATATTTATGTATTACGAAACTTATTTTCGAAAATATTTCCCCTCAAAATTTTGACCAAAAAAGCAAGATACAAAGTTACAAGACACAGATATATATTTGTTTATTTAAAAAAGTTCTGTGAATCTCGAGAGTTATGATACTGGAAAATAAAGTTCATTCTTAGGAAACCTTTTTAAATCGAAGAAGTAGGGAAGAAAAGCGCACATAGAGCTTCCGAATCTCACGTTGACAAATATTATATCTCATCTTCCCAATGAATAAGATCAAAGACATGATATAAATTTCTTATTTTTTATTTTCTGTTTTATGCCCAACCATTCGATACAGTTTCTAGCAGAGATGTAAAGAAAGAGAAACAGAGGAGAAGTTAATGTGAATGTTTACTTTTGGATCTGAAATGTGTTAAGTTTTCGACATTAAAAACGAAAACTGAAGTTCTTGAAAACATCTAACTCTTTTATAATTTAACAAGTAATATAAAATAAAATTAAGTCAATTCCTACTTAGGTCAACAAAGAAAAATTATTTTAGCTTCTTTTATGAGACAGTTACAATTAATATACATATGCATACACATATGACAGAATCGCAATATTAAGTGACAAAATAGAAAAACATTTTTCTTGTAATTTTTCATTTTCCATTCTATATATGATGTTGAACTATTTTTTGTTACAATTTATTCATTAATTAAATTTAATTATTCTCATAAAATAACTTAACTCAGTGGCGCAATAGCCCATGAGGGCCAAGGCCTACTGTGCCCAACTCAGTATACACGACCTTGGGTCCAGAGCAGATGTTCCGGTCATTTGGTCAGTCTAATGTGAAACCTTCAGTGTTAAGGTCCCAAGAAAGCTTAGTGGTCATTTTATCGACCCCCTGAAGGGATGAAAGGCTGATTTTAATAAAATACTGAAGCAAAAAAGGAATTAGATTCTCAGAACTTAAGCCATTTCAGGTAGGATTTGAACCCACGACCTTAGAAGTCAATTGGGCAACAGGAACACAGCCAGCGATTTTCCTTTTTTATACGGGGTGTTGGACTATTATTTTTGTTCATTACTATTTATTTTTAATTAAATTTAATTAATCAATTAATATTGAAAACACTGCATTAACATCATGTGTCATCCACTGCAAGTTTTAAAAAGCTACTTGAACTTGAATGGGTGAATAGAAAGTATTTATTAACGATTGAAAATTTGAAAAAGAAATATATATATATATATATATATATATATATAGGGAGAGAGTGAACTGTATTAGTAGAGGATTTGAATAGAAAAGTACATGAATGGATAATTGAATTTTAGATTATTTTAGTCATTTTTAGAAATCTTGTTGTTTTCTTTAATTTTTTTTTTTAGATTTTTAATTTTTGAGTTGTTGTCTTGTCCTTCCCGAAGGGATGAAAGGAAAATGTCCAGAGTCTGAGACAGAGGTTGGACTTCTACATACACGTCTGTCAATGGCCGTAACCTTGAGCTCAAAACAGGTGATAGTAAGATTTTTTTTAGCTTAGATCCACCACAATTAAGAGGAAAAAAACCCTAGGGGATCCCTTACTATCGAGTGAGTGAGCGAATTAACATCGCACTGTTCAGCTACACGAGGGCTTTTGGAGACGGACTCGTAATTTTGAAACATGGTCAAGTGACGAGGACGACACCTGAGCTGGCACCCCCTCTCCTAACTACCACACCAACGTAAGGACGTTTGAGCTCTCGGAAGATTTAACGTGCATCGCTGCCCGACATGGCGAGTGCCCAACTCCCAGGGCAGCCAATAGGAGTCTATGATCACGCTACCACCGACCAATCAGAGAGCAAGCTCTAATCTCTCAATCATGCAAAAAAAAAAGTACATCTCTACTGCACTCAGATGAAGTATCATAGCCACGCCTCCCGGATGCCATCGTCTTCACCAATAGCCATGATTCCTTTTAAGCAGAATGAAAAACCCCACCATTGTCATGCCCAACATCAAAGTCAACCAAGATATGGGACTGAGGACTGTATCACAGTCCAGATGCCCACATTACAACGCCCATTCAATAACCATACATGGCGAGTGTTTAGTGGTACTGGACTTGAACTCATGACATGCCAGCCACGATCCGATACGTTGACCACAAGGCTATAGCGGCCTTATATTTGTGAGGGTTAATAATTACTGCAAAAATTAATTCTTACGGCAATTTTAATCGTAAGTCACTTTTTATTTATATTTTTAAGGCTTTGTTTCCGAAAGTTTGGAATCATAAATTAGCCTGAAAAAAGCCTTATAGTTATTGATTTCGTACTACAAGCATTACTTATGCCAATCACAGAAAAAAAATAACATAGATACTATGCAATGTTTTAATTGATCGGTTGCAATTTAATTTAATTATTAAGGCCCAAAATGTTTTAATTTATAAATTGTTTGACTTTAACTATTAATTTCAAAAGCTTACTCTAATATGTTAGGGTTTTAAATAATATACATCCAAATTTATTTTATTACTATACATATTTACCTACAGATTCACATAAAATTACGATAGCCCTTATAACTCGAGAAAATGATAAGTAAAAGATTAGCATATTGTCAAGCTTCTAAGAATAAATAATTTGAGGATTATAAATATTTATGAGGCTCACACACACACAGATTTATTTTGAATAATTTTAAAGCTATCACAACCGAAGCAGAGGTTGTGGCGCTTTCAACTTCATGCATTTATGATTATTACCTTTTTCTAATAAAAATAGTTTGAAATTGTTGAAATAAATTAATAGTTTGTAAACTTAATCACATATGTAAAAAAATTCATAATTTTGATTCTAGAAGAAACCAGTACAGAAAATACAATAAAAATGCTTATTTATAATTCTGATAATAAAATATTTTTCTTTTTTTTTACCGGAATGAAACAATTGAACACACACATTAATTTCTTAGAAATACCTTAAAACAGTGCTTCCCAATCTTTTTCTACCCGTGGACCAGTCAACGTACGAAAATTTTACCATGATACGCTAAGAAGGAGTTGGAGGAGGGAGGGGGGTGAGTTGATTGTTTATATTTCAGATTAGTTTGATTTAGTAGTTTTAATTTGATTGTATTTAAACATGCCTTCAAAATAAAATGCACTACAATTACACAAAAAATGAATATAAAGTGATTTAACATGGAATTGAACCTGGAATTAAAACACAACACTAAATAAATTGGAAATAGCTTTAATGTTACGTGGGTGGCCTGGTACCATTTTATCTATGGACCAGTACCAGTCCGCGGCGTGAAAGTTGGGGACCACTGCTTTAAGTGATTACTGACGAAACGCGTGTTTTGAAAAAAACAATTGAAACTGTCTTCTTAAATCTTTTTTTATTAATAAAAATCACGAATCAAAAGTGATAATTATTTTACAAAAACAGAAAATTCCAAATTATTAATTATTTGTGATTTTCTGGGTTATACAAAGGAATATGAAATAAATATTAAAATTTTTATACTAATTTATTCTTCAACATATTTTATATTTAAGATTTTATTAAGTTTTTTCTTCCATTTAATACTTTGGATTTGTAAAATTAAAAGAAAATATTATGTATCATTTTTTTAATAACTATATATATATTTTTAAAAATGTATATTATTTAATAAAATATTATATTTAACATAAAAAATTTAATTAGAATGAATTACTATATTAATGAATATGTATGTGTGTGTTGAATACGAAACAGCTTCAAATATTACAGATTCCTTGGGATAGAAAGAATCATCATGGAATTCAGGACAAATTGATAATGGGACAAAAATAACACTGTAAATGAACTCACCGTTTGTTGAGCGGATGGAACATTTGTTCCGACAGTAAATCTTCTACTGAAATACCTTCGGATTCGTTCCGATATCCACGGGTCACTTCGAGCTCTTTCTTTAAAGCGTCGTCCGAACATTTTAGAAAATGGATATAAGTCCTTCAGAGAAAACTCAGCCACTTGAGTATAGTTTTTTTAAAGTCTGAATATTTTTGTATTTCTATATAACTTAGTTCATTTAAGTAATTGTTCACGACAGGAAAGTTTCCCAGAAAAATGTATAGAGGTTATTAGAAAGTAGAAGTGGTGAAGAATATTTACTTGGTATAGACTTCGTTCAAACTTGTAAAAATGGAATTTTTCTATTAATAAGCGTTCGGTCTTAACAAAAAAGTAAATAATTTTAAAAATCGAAAGAATTTCTCATATTTTTAAATTTTCAAGTAAATTTCTTCATTTTGACAATTTATGAAAAACTTTTTGAAAACTTTCTGTGCTATTGAAATTGTGAAATTTTCTTTAAATTGTATAATCTTAATATTTACCGATAAAAATAAATTTCAAATTCACCAATTTGATAAAAACCGGAAGAGTCTCTAAGAGGTGTTCGCTCCCCTTTAGACAAAAAAAGTAAAGGAATATCCAGAAGTCGCGATAAACTCCGATAAGACACTTGTTGAATACCGCTTAAATTCAGGTCCACACCTGAAATTCACCCCCCAAAAGAAAAAAAATCACTCTAAAATTAAAATTAAATTAAATTAAACAACTCAACTAAGTCCAAAAAGAAAATTCAATAACTCTCGCTATATTGATTAACTGTGGTTTCGACTGGACAAGACTAGTCTATATCTGAATTGATAAGGAAGATGATCACGATTCGAAGGTTCATCGGACACTGATTCCTCCGGTTGGGGATGTTGGAGTATACTCCGCGGCTTCTCATTGCCATGACAACCAAGTTTCAGTGGGCGTAGAATATGGGAGATACAATCTGCGAGTTTCTAGGATCGGTCGCTAGGAGCGTGGGTGATGCTGAGAATTTTCGATTGTGGGGCTCATTCATTGTGAGAAAACTAGTGGGAGGATGGAGAGCAATTCCATTAAATGAATGGGAGAAACCGATTTTTCCCATCTCTAACCGAAATTTGGATTTCTTTGTTCATATGAGTTTTATTTTTACAAACTGGTTTCCTTCATCATAAAGTGATTGTCTTAGCTTTGAACAAAGAAATAACTATTTGATTGTGCTGAAATATACATCCTTTTAATTCAATGATTTTTTTTCATCTTGATTTTTATATTTATAATTACATAAATGTATATAACGTATTAATTAATCCAAGGTTTGATTACTCTATCTTTGATAAAACACATATTTTCGTTTGAGTTTTATAATCGTAAATCCTTTGAAAGTCAGTGAATTATTTGCAATAATTTTAATACCTCAATTTTGTTTTTATTTAACGATGAAACATTTTCATTAATACTCCAGAAATCTGAGTGTGAGTGAGTGAGTGAGTGATTTTGGGGTTTATTGGTACAAGAGCCGATTTCGGTAATACTGCGCCAAACATTTGTTTTAAATAACATAAAATTTTAGAAACACTTAAAATTTTAAAATAATGACATGCATATGGCATATCTAAAAGCTAATATTGACGAACACTGGTTTAAAATTGATTTAAGACTCTTACACTATAAAAATGCTACGAAGTGAATTTAAATATATACAAAATAATTTAAAACCCGATTTTAAATCTGTACACGACATGCATAGATCAGATTTAAAAATAATGATTAAATTATTTTTTCCGATTCCTGGTAGGTGTCGAGTATTGCTTGGATCCAGGTTTCATGTTGCAATCCATCAAAGATTCTTCCACGTCATAAACAATGATATCTTCATCTTCGGAGGTGTAATGAATGTAACTTTTTTTTTGGTTTATGTGGTGTCATTTGAATTTCTTTGTCAGGCATTGGTTCTGTTGTAAGCTTTCTCCTAGTTTTTCTACTTTGTTTTAAATTATTAACCCCTTTAAATACAGCGGAATTTCGACTATTGCATGTGGCAGTGTTTCGTAATGAAACAGATGGCTGAATTTCAGTTGTTACAGAAGAAACACAGCTATTTAGGCTCTTGCTAGAAGTAATACCAGTAGAAGAAATTGGTGTAGGCAACTGAGATTTACATGATTTATCTATTATTGAAGATGTGGAAGGAAGTAGACTGGTTTGAGTTGATGCAGATGATGTGGAGACTACAGAAATTGTGGATGTTCTTGATATCTGATTGGCAGACGATATTGGTTTTAGATTGATGGGTTTGGGAACAATTAACACATTTCGGCTCTAGTGTACAATCCGTGGAAGAATGCCCAACGATTGCACATCTAGAGCAAGTCAATTGGCCGCGGCAGGAAGTTTGTGAGTGTCTGAACCTCTGGCACTTAAAACAGCGTAGAGGATTCGGTATGTAGGGACGTACTTTACAATTTAGGTATCCGGCTTTAATGTTTGATGTTAAGTTAGGGTTATTGAAGGTTAGAATTAAATGTTTAGTGGGGAAAAGTGAATTGTCTTTTTTTATTGTAATTCTTCTGACCTGGGTAACACCCTGATCAGTAAGTTCTTCCAGGATTTCTGCTTCAGAAGAACACAAAAGATCTGTTTCGGAGATGACACCACGACAAGAATTTAAAGATTTGTGAGCACCTACTGTTAGCGGAGAATCTAAAAAGGTTTTCGCTAATAGGAAAGATTTACTTTGTAAGGCAGATTTAGTTTCAATCAGTAAGTCACCAGATCGTAATTTTTTGATGGATTTTGCCTCTCCGCCTATCCCTGTCAGAACTTTTTGAATTATAAACGGAGATTTTTGTGACGTTTCATTGTTTGGTAGTGATAGAATTAAAATCGAGAATCTTTAGTAATATTATCAATGGTAATTGTGGGTAAAATAAGGCCTTTACCCGGGCACAGCATATTCGGATCCATAAATGCGAAACAAATTTCATTCTGGCGTGCCTCCACCCACCACGGAGTCCAACAAGGGAGGCAGTGTGCCGGTCATCTGGCAAAAACCAGGCACGGTGCTTACCTGGAGTACACCCAGAATATAGTGCTACAGCATCAGGGCGAGGATCCAATGGGTAAACCCCCCCCCCCTTATCTGCAGCACTAACCCTACAGCAATGTCTTTCCGGGGGCACCTCGGGATTGTGACACCCGTACTCACCTAAAGAAGATGAGCCCCCTGAGGGGCCAGAAATCTCAGAAGCATTAGATGAAGATGTAGAATAGAGAAAAGATATCGAACACACAATCCCGTAGCTTAATTTATTTAATTTTACTCATCTGTTACATCATCATTCCAGTAAACCAACATTTTTGTGTAAATAAAGTTTCTTCTCTATTCTTTTGATTCTGTTTGCCTAGTCATATGTAAAAGTATCTTTAATTATTCAAGCAATGTTTCGGTATCTCAATAACATTGATTTATGATAGATGCGAACATAACACACATAGAAACCAAATTGTTTAAACAATTCAATTTTATTTCCCTTTTCCTTTGCTTTTATTCATTCATACACAGTTTTACACTTTGTTAAAATCGATTTAAACCTATCCCTCTTTGCAAGATCACGCGCGCTGTTATTAAGATTCTAGAAATCGTTTGCATTGGTCTGGGTGAAATAAATCTCATTTTGTCAAAATGAAATAGAAAAGACGAGAGAAAATAAGTGAAATATGTAAGAAGAAGGAAAATAAAATCTTTGAGTTTTCATCATTATCAAATGGTTCAAATGTGAAACTTCTGTTTTAAGTAATACGATACAAATTTGGCTTTTGTTAAAATGGCAGGATTACTTTGTTTATGAGAAATAAATATTTAGTGCTTTAATAAGTATAATATTTGTACTAGGTATAAATAGAATATCAAAGATATACCGTTAAATCCAGCACATAACAAGCACCACCGTTTTACGCGCACTTATAATTTCCAGCTATATATTTTAATTTAAATATATACTAGCTGTATAACGCGCACCTGTACTTTTACGAAGAAACTTTAAATATACGTATACAATGATCTTATATTTTGAAGTAATTTATTACAGGTAGTATTCCAGGTTTTTGAAAAACTAGTATACTTCTAAGACTACAACTCTTTAAGTTAATAAGATGTGTCAGTTCTTTTCTTAAAAAAAATATTTCGATATTTGTCAAGTCTAATTTTTCATGCTCATCTCTTCTTTCATTTTTTAAGGCGATTATTTTTATACAACGTGAATCCGGATATTTAGATCTTATTTTTTACGTTAAAAGTGCACATTATATGCCGTATTTTACAGTTGATATAACTATCAATCTAGGAACTTAAATTATTAAAAATTATTTCTAGGAAAAACATACGACATACAGTAAAAAACTATACCCAATGCCATAAAAAATTGCGCAAAAAAAAAATGTCGTCAAATGAAACGAAATTTTACATATGTAAGTACTACTTTGATATAAGTAAGTGATTAGAAATATAAATGGAAAGTACGAAAGCTTTAGTACTCTCTTGGACCCCCACTAGCACGACTGCACGATGTGATACGAGCGAACATTGAAGCATATATTAGCGTATGATGTCCTCAGAGATCTTGCTCCACATTTGAAGTAAACGCGTCTCTTGTTTGACCAAACTCATAGGCTGTCCAACTTGCCATCCCAAATGATCCCATATATGCTCAATTGGTAACAAATCTGGGGAACGAGTGGGACAGGGAAGGGTGGTAATATAGTGGAGGCAGTTTTGTGACATCATTGCTGTGTGTGGTAGAGCATTGTCATGTTGAAAATTGTCTTCTGGGAGGCAACACATGCGACAGAAGAATGTCATGGTCGTACTGATGGTTTTTCATTGTGCCATGGAGCAATATTAGAGGTAACCGTGTATCGTAAGCAATGACACTCCATATCATCACACCAGCTGTGGGAGCGGTACGTCCCTGTAAAGCGAATCAGGATTGAGACGTTCACCACGGGGCCCCCTACACGAGAAAACGATTGTCACCACTGTTCAAAAAGAATCTAGAGTCGTCGCTAAAGACGACATGTTTCCATTTCCATTGCAGTCCAATCCCGTCATGCGTGACACCACTCCAAACGGAGGTGTCATTGAGTGGGTGTATTTGGCAGCAAACATAATGGGCGCCGTGATACCAGATTTCCTTCAGCCAGGCGCCTTGCGATGGTTCGGAAAGACACTGGGGCCGTAGTGAAGGTGCCGCTTGTATCTGGACCGCGGCCTATGAGGCAGTTGGCTCTAAGAGTGCGTGTCGTATGATGCAACGGTCCTCTCGACGATTGGTCTGTTGACCAGGCTCAGGAAGCACTCGTCTGGTCTGTTGAGTGCGCCCTGAGCCTGGTCGCTGTGTAAATGATGTTTCTTCTGTCCGCTGATCCTCACACTTCCTCACAGTCAAATTAAAACGGCATACTTCACGAGATATTCGCAGAGCTGACCACCCAGCTTTCATCATCCCGATTATTGTTCCTCTTTCGAACTCTGACAGCTGCTTATATTGCCTTCGATGGCTGCGTAATGCCATCTCTACCTCAACGTTTCCTTTTTAAAAGATTAAGTACACTCAGAGAAGCTCTAATTACCTGTTTCATATTCGAAGGAGAACGAAGTTCAATGCCCTCTAGTGGCATTACGCAATGCGCAATCACGCTACATTTATAACCATCATATGAGCCTGACATGTATCTTCTTGCAAAGTTTCGTTACGATCCCATGATTATTTCTTGGTGTGAAAATTTTTATGGCAATGAGTTTACATTGTAGTGGGAATTGTAGTCAAATCATATTTAAATAATGTAAAATATTTTATAGTTATTTCTAAAATTTAACAAGAAATAGTCCATGATTTTTCATGTTCAAAGTAAATTTAGAATTAATGTTTTCTATTCTTTATTAACTCATGTTATGTCTCAAGTTTGTAATTTTTAATATTTAACGTTCAACCATGAATCAGTGCACAACCCATTTGCTCTACTTTTCGCTGTGTAGATGATGCACCAAAAACCTAATTTAAATAATAAAATAACGATCAATGTTGTAAATTTGTACTAGTTTTTTTCTTTTGTGATTTGGAGTCAACATTTAATTCAATATTAATGACCTTTCTTTTGTGAAGCAAAACTACAAATGGAGATCTTCTGCAAGACTGATGAAATTGCAGTTCACTGCTTTCTTCAGTTTACTGCAGTTTCATCTCTCAGATCCAACTTGAACGATATCTCTTGAAACCAAGATTGATCCTGAAAAGGAAATCATATGACCTGCGTTTAAATCATCACCATTTTTGGAACCAGAACCCACTTGGAACTAGAGTTCATTCAAATTATATCTTCTCATCGTAACTGGTATTACATCTGAGAGAACAAGCTATTTGACCAACCGATTTTCTGGCATTTGGATCTTGTCCACATTTATTTTAATATTGTAGTATTTCCATGCGAAACCCTGGAAACATTTTTAAAAAGGTTAACCACTTAGATAAGATTCCAAAATGGTACAGCAGTGTTTCGTTTCTGCTCATAAATTTTTTATTTGCAAAAATTCGCATTTATTTTAAAAACCGCTCCGTTGACACTTTTTATCACATCATTAGACACTGTGACCACACATTTTACAGAGATTTTCTAACTAAAGAGATCTCACATAGCTGTGCTTTTAATCACAGACATACAAGTCGGAAAAAAAACTTTATTGATTTAGTTAAAATTAATATAGTTTTGTCTGTCTGAGAAAACGATGCCATCTAACTTAGACTCTCGTTAAAGGGAAAAATGTTGCATATTATCCTAGGGAAGTTATTTCAAAAGATAACTATTTTAATTAAGATTCCAAAATGGTGCAACATTTGCTACACTTTTCTATTCATAATAATTAATGACATTTTTTTTTTTACCAAATGATTCAATTTTTTAAAAACCTTAATCTTGAATATTACTCAAATTAAGCGATAAATTTAAAAATAAAAAGGTAAGCATTTTTTTGCAATGATTTATTTTATTGAATGTTTAAAGTGTTAGTCTTCTAACTTCTCTTTCAAACAAATTGTGCCAAAATATTGTTGAACCAGAGGAAGTAATAAGTTTAGTCAATTAGTCCTGACTCATCGTGCCTTCATTTTAAAATAGATTTTGTGCCTGCATTCGTGTAGCAGGCAGACGCTTCGAAAATTTATTTATTTAAAAATTAAAAATATGTTTTCCGCTTAATTTTTAAATTTATTTCTTAATTTCTGTTACACTATTAAGATTTAGTTTTTTGAGAAATTCAGTAAATCTATAAAATATAACTTCAATATATTTTTTGGTATAAAATAAATAGTAAATGTTTTATCACTTTGGAATCTTAACTAAAAAGGACATATTTTGAAACAATTTGCCCAGGACAGTTCTCTTTTTTTTCTTTTAGAGAGTCAAATTTTGGTATTGTATCAATTTCTTAAAAAGATTAAAATTATGTTAATTTTCAATAAACCAGTAAAACCTTTTTCTCATTTTGAGACTTAGGTGAGGGTTGAATAAGAGGATACCTACTGATGTGACGGTCGGTGTCAACAGAGGTGTTTCTAAAGTGAAATATTTTGCAAATGAAAAAATTGGTAATGATTGTTATGAACAAAAATGAGAAAGTTTGGTCCAATTTGGAATTTTAACTGAATGCACCATATTTTAGGAAACTTTCCTGGGATATATTTTTCTTTTTATGAAGAGTCAAATTTAGGCGATATCATTTTCTAAAATCCCGACTGAAGCAAACTACAGTAATTTTAACTAAGCCAGCTAAATCTTTTGCCCGACATGTGATTGTTACAAATAACACAGTGATGTAATATAACAACAGTGAAAAAATAACAGTAATATTGTGAAATTTGCTTCACAGTATCTAAGGATATCATGAAGGGGTTTCAATTTTTCACATTTTCAAAAAATATGCTAGACATCACTTTATCAAGTTATAGGGATTTTGTTTTTTGTTTTTCCTGGAACTTATATGATTTCAACCTCTTCCTTTCCCCCGTCTTTGCTTGAGGTTGAATTTTGGGATACCTTGCATGTAAGTAGGAGTTAGACATTTTTTGTAAGCAGGAAAAAAAATACATTTGACTGAAGAACCCATTCAATAAATTTGCTTATAAAGAAGTACATGGAATAAAGTGAAGCTTAAACTGATGTATGAAGATAGTGATAACTTAGTTTATTCACATGTTTCTATTAATTAATCTTCTCCATGATTTCTAATTTTAGCTATTTTTGTTCCTTAACAAATTTTTTCACAATTCTTTTTGCTATTAATCTGTAGTCTGTTCATATAATTGAATCCTTTTTCTGGTCTTTACTCTAGAATCTTTCAAAGACCTCTTTTCTCACCTTTAGAACGAAAAACTGCAAGGCTTTGATAAAAACAGCCCAAACTTTGTTTTTATGTACCACGGTTTCATATATTTATATTTGTGATAAAATACGTAAGAGAGAGAATATATGCTATAATAAAACTTGTTATCATATAAATCATTAAAATATATATCTTAATTTTAAATATTACCTCAAATATAATTTAACCCCTTCATTGCTTTCAAATTTAAAATTTCTCTCAGGTCTTATGTGTTTCAAAGGAATTTTATATTTGCGATTACGGAAGAATAAAGTTTGCATTTAAAATATTTTCAATGGATACAGTAAATATTTCTTTTTTAAATAGAAAAACCAACGCTTATTGGAAATATTTTAATAAAAATACCAGATTAACTAGTTTATTTAAAGAAGACTATTAAAAAGTTTAGTATTTTGTATTTGGAGTGAAATGAATTATTTTATTGAAAAAGAATAGCGGATATTTTATTCAGTGTAATCTAAATTAATATAATTATTTTTGTCCATGTTGTATATTTTTATA
>BMAO01011618.1:0-24321 GCA_019973975.1 Trichonephila clavata | reverse complement strand
ATATATCTTGAAATATGTATAGGATTAAAATTTCCCATATTATTTAAATTTGTTGAACACTAAGTAAAAACCCCAAAAAGGTTAAATAACTCACCGAATTTCTTCACCTTCAAGAAGTTTCCTGTATGCTGCTATTTCATATCCAAAGCAACTTTAATATCTAGCAGCTCGCGATACTCCGCTAATTGCTGCTCCATTTCATTCTGAGGGTACGTAGTTCATCCTCCTTGCACTCAGAGCATCATTATGCCAATCTCTTTCTTGTTCCAGCATCTTTTCCAAATCTTTTATACGATCAATAATGAAATATTCTTGAAATAAAATAAAGAAAACAAAATTACATGAAGAAATATAGAAAAACTTATGTAATTTTTCAATTTCAATTGATTACCTGAAGTAAAATAATGTATTTTTTATAATAAACAAGTTTTGTGTTAGATGAAGAAAAAAATACAAAAATATAAATTGAGAAAAACATAGAGCTTTATAAAGAATTGAAGATACAGTTGGAATAATAATCATTGGAGCAGAAACGTATCAGGCTTTTGGGATAATCAGCAAAATTTTATTGAGCTTAATAAGAGAAATCTGCTTTCCTATCAAGATATTTTTGTTCTAAATTTTTAAATCACATAAATACTATTAATTCTTAAGGATAGCTGAAACTGTATTCAAACTGAGCAGCAAAATTTGGTAAATGATTAATATTTTACAGTTTAAAAAGTTATAGTTTCATTTACTATAAAGTAGAATATCAAGTATTTAGATGTTTAAATAATACAAATCTACACAAAGTTGGTGGTGTTCTCTTCTCTAATAATATGGACATACATTATAAATACTCATAGTATGTGTAATGTTATAACTATTTTAAATTACATAAATATTAATTAAATAAAACTATGAATGTGTAAAATCTCATAGACCATTTTCATTAAACAAGACAAACAAAATGTCACCAAACAATGCAGTATTCCATCAACAAAGTATTTTGATTGGTGTACGTTTGGATCGATTTGTTTTCATGTTGATGACATTTACACATACACTGAAACTTTTAATATGTAAGCTCACACAAAAAAAACATGAAAATGATAGTGTAGAAGATAAATAAAAGTCTTTTTTGGTCACTATTTAAAACAATTTACTCCTTAGTTTTTATTAATTATAAAATAAACAAATTACATAAACAAATCAAACCAAACAGAAAAAGTAGAGAAAATGTATACAGAAACTAAATAGTTGTTAAATTATTTCAAACTCTTACCGTGGACTCCAAATTATTATTCTTTGACTGAGACTGTCAACTTTAGTTTTCAGAGTTCGGAGCTCATCTCGGTAAGAAGCAGAAAAGTCTGCATTTCGATCAAGTTTCTTTTGTAAATCAGCTATCTATAAGAAACAAACATTATCTTTAAAACAATATGCAAATATTATTACTCTACTTTCATAAAATGAGTTAAGACACAGAATCTTATATCTCACACATGATCTATTCTCATGGAAGAGGTAGAAGGCTCGGAAGCGATAAACGTATTGCCATTTTCTGGTAAAGTTGGATTGAAAGTTGATGCTAGCAGTTTCAAAACTGAAAATGATTTTTTTTAATTGATGTTCACAGATGAAATTTTATCAGTTCTGGTTGAAGAAACTAATAGATATGCATTTGATGTACTTAATCTTCATGGAGAAACATCTGACAAAAGAAATCATGCATCTTCAAAGAAACCAACCAATAAAAATGAAATTTTAAAATTTCTTGGTTTAATTTTACTGATGGGACACAGAAAAAAATAGCATACAGGATTATCGGACAACTAATAATCTGGTGGAAACTCCATTTTTCAGAGAAGTGATGCCCGCGATCGTTTCCTAATGATTTTAAAATTTTTACACTTTTCCGATAACAGTTGAAAAGAAAGCAGAGATTCTCCAACTTACGACAGATTATGAAAAATACAAAAAATTTTTGATAGCTTTAACAAAACATTTAAAGAAGTGTATCTTTCGATGAAGTTATTATTAAATTTAAAGGAAGAATACATTTCAAACAATACATTCCAAAAAAACGCAAACAGTGGGGTTTGAAAATGTACAAAATTGCAATGCCACTGGCTATACTTATGATACAAGAGTATATCTAGGTAAAGATAAAAAAGAAAACTTTTCTACATCTGCTTCTTATAATGTTGTAAATGCAATGACAGATTGCATAAAAGGTAAAGGTCATAAAGTCTTTTCCTCGCCGGAACTTTTCGAGATCTTTTAAAAGAAAAATGATTAACTCCTCTGGAACTGTACGACCTAAAGAAAAACATTTTCTAAAGAATCTTGCTCCTTGTAAAATGAAACAATGCGATCTTGCCGTTAAACTTTGTAATAGAATGGCTGCATTGTGTTGGAAGATAAGAGGCACAATTTATAACTAGAAAAATTTGCTATCCATATGAATATTTGATTCCTTTTTTAAATTTTATGAAATGCAACTCCCTCCTCAATCGGCTTTTTCAACAGTCTAACAAACGAAAATGTATCCAGATAAGACTACGAATATGCTCACCATATATGGATATATTTCAAATGCGTACATAGGGACATTATCATGACCGTAGACGTCTTATTAATTTCAGACATATTTGAAACTTCAGAACTCTATGCCAGATTACGACAAAATCTATCCATGTGATACATATGCGGCTCATGGTTTGGCATGGCAAGCATGTCTTAAAATGACAAAAGTACGATTGAACTTTTAACTCATAAGTATGCACTTATTCATCGAAAAGGAATTCGCGAGGTGTCGCGATGATTAGTCATCTCTACGATAAGGCTAACAATGCTTATTTATAACATATAAATCAGCTTACCTAGTAATACATTATATATTTAGACGCAAACAATGTATATGGTTGGGCAATGTCGCAAAATTGCCTACACACGACTTTTCCTAGACTGATGAATACGTTATTTCAAGCTGATTCGGATATAGGTTATACATTTCAAGTTGACTTAGAATATCCAGATGAATTGCACGATTTGCATAATTGCTATCCATTAGCTCCGGAAAAAATTGAAGTGTCTCTGGTTCCCCAAAACTAAAAATATTGCTAAAAATTCAGTATTTTAAAATCAAAATCTGTAGGAAAATTGTTCCTAATTTTAGAATAAAACTACAAATTTCTATAATGTAGAACATATTAAGTTTTATGTACAATTAGGGTTAAAAAATTATGCTTACAATACAAAAGAAAGTAGGAAGGACTACGACAGAAGTATCCATGCCTTCTCCGGGATTCGAACCCAGTCCCTGCGGCACTGCCGTCAGTGTTACTAACCACTATACCAGAGGGGCGGCTCCTTTTCCTGTATAAAGTGAAACCTTTAACAATGCCCCATGGGGCGAAAATGGTCGAGCAGGACTTTCCAGAGGAGAATAGAAACTTCCTGCTCAAACCAGAATAGAACACAGACTTCTAAAGGTTAAACCAGATGCTGTTCCGGAGAATCATTTCCATCTAGCGGGTCACAATTACGCTGTTGTTCTGATTTTGCAGATGTTGCTCGAATTCATCAGCGCTGATACAAGCTGGATGCCACTGGATCTCTCCGACCTACCAAAGATGGAATTACCGTAACACCATCCGTATGGTTAGCCCTCGTAAGAGAATTTGCTGCAATCGATCAAGCCTTTGATGATAGAAAGTATTTGTGTTATCAATGACTGTCTCATACTTTACCGAACTGTTATCGAGAACGTTACTTATATGGCAACGTTATTTCCAGCGAAAGGACTTTTCTCGCAAGACTCCAATTTTCATGCTATAAGAAGCGGAATGGAATGCATTAAAAGATATTCATAAGCATTATCACGTCGAAAACTGTTTCAATCATGTTCGAGCGTGTTTTTTTTTAAACTTCCGAGGAAAGAAATGGCTAAATACATTCCTTTTCCAAAACCTGACTTCGATTGTATCGACGCAGAAATAGTTCTCACTACATCAACGGTAGAATTCTTATGTAACGATATCCAAGAAAATTGTTCATATGTTACGCATGTTTGAAAGTATACGAAAATCAACTAGGTCATGAATGCATGGCATATTAAAATGAACAAAGAATTTCCGAATATGGTGATTTAGCTATATTAAACATGGACTGGATAAAATGGTTGCAAATTTTGTTAACCGTAGTTGAATATATGAATGTTTAGATGGAAAATACTAACAAATGTATGTTGCTACAGATTTTTAATTATTATTTGAAATAGAAAAATAATGCATTTCCATTACAAGTGTATATCTCATTTTTAAAAATTTTAAGGAAGTGGTATAGTCCATACACCGAGATACGCACACAATTCGAATAAATGTATTATTCTCAATAAATTTCCAAATTTCAAACATAAATTTTTAAAATGTTACAAATACGCTCAAAATGTATTCATTTCTAAGATTTTTTTAAGGCAAACATGAATTTTCTTATTGATTGAAACATTTCGAGTATGCTTTTCCTTATACGTTTCGCTTGTAAAGATGTTGCATTTAATACTCTGAAAAGGTGGGAAAAACTGGTTAAAAATAAGATAATCGCCTTTTTACAATTAAGAGAGAATAAAATTAATAAATATAAAAGTAGTATATTGAATAAGTCAACAGTTTCAAAAAATTGAGTTAGTGTAAAGTTTTCATTTTCCACACAATATACGAATGCTTCATGTGAATATGTACCTCAGTTGTTGTTTGTAGCAAAAATAAACTCAACTCATAACTTTAATTTGTTCAAAAAAAACCCAGCTTACATAAGGGTGGAAAACTTTGTTATGGTACGAATGAAAAACTATATAACATTGTATTTATTAGTTGTAGTGCTTATAGTAAATATATGTTTTTCAGGTGGTGAGTCTACATCAGATGAAGTTTTAATACAAGTTGATGAAAGTATTTTTACTCTTGATAATCCCTTAGATGTAAGTACCCATATATCATGTCATATAGCAAATAACACATCACTTTTTTAGTACAATATATACACAGCACAACAATGATAAAACAATTTTACCCGTTAAGATTGTTCTTTTTTTGTAAGGGTTAACGATGATAAACGCAAGCTGAATGATTCTCTGACTATGACTGCAAGTTCATATAGAGGTTTTCGGATTGCGTAAGAAATATTCAATAAAAGCCACCTGGTGGTCAAACTTTGTACTAATCTTTTTTTATTATTATTGTAGAAACCATTTCCCTATGGTCCATATAGCATATATTCCAAGTTTCATCAAAATTTGATAAGCAGAACAGATTCTACAGGCCTCTGAATAGTGTAATTATAACCACCCGGTATATATATACTGTTCTCAACGCTGCCAAGTTAGAGACTGAGATGGATTATTGTAAAACTTCTTTAAAAAATTAATAAAATTTCGTAATTTTGAAGAAAAAAATTCTGCTTTTTTGCACATAAAATATTTTTAAAAAAGGCACTTTTCCATTTCAAGAAGCCATGAAATCTAACAAAAAAAAATTGCTAAAATTACCAAATATCAGTAAAAATTAATTGTAATAAACATACGATAGAATTGACCAATTTGAGGTTTATGGAGCATGTGCAGAAAGACAACTTTCTGATACATTACAACAGATAGTTTTCTTCATTTTTAAATAAAGCGATTTAGGGTGGGAAATAACCTAACAATATAAGAAAATGCTGAAATGTTTTCATCCAGATAGTATTATTTACATTTTGAATCTTTCTTTATACAGTAAATAAAAACGAATGTCTAGGGTTTCTCTCCCATACATAATAATAATGAATAAATAATTTTATATGACAATACTAATATTTCCCTGTTTTTTATTCACCTAACTAATCCCTGAAATTACATAACAAAATTTGAAATTATCACTTTTATCGTATGGTCATAAGCACACATTATTTCTTAAATGTAAAGCCATTATCATTATTATTTTTTTGGAATATGAAGTAGCAGATAACATACACAAGCATTCAATATTTATATATATAAATATTGACAGCTTATTTTAAATGTACCTAATTTAGGTATAAACATTTTGAATAGTTCTAGTAATGCATAGGTTCTCAACGTGGGCGATAACGCCCCCTTGTGGGCGTTTGAGACTTTCAGGGGGACGGTAAAAAACCCGGATAAAATTAGAAGGTGTTGAGATGGCACGGAGGGGCTTGGGCAGATTAACCAAATATAGTCTAAAAAAGACTAAGAAAACACTCTAATTTTATTACTAACAAAAGTAAACTTTAATGCTCTTTACCTTATGTTGATTGTATGTGTATTCAAATCCTTTCTATATCATATGAATGGAAATTCACATATTTCGGTAGTTCGGGAAGTGGATGAAAAACTTAAATATTACATTTCATTCAGACCTACATTAAACCGAATGATATAGTAAATTTTAATTTCTGTAGTGCACGCGTTGTCTTTGTCTGTGAACAGTAGGGAAAATGTTTCGTCCACTGGATTTCATTACGAATATTATCCAAGAAACATAATAAAATATGTTAATCAGGAATTAACGTGCGATTTTTTTAAAGGCTGAAACTGTCAATTTATATTTATCTTCGTATCACCAAAACCCTTGCCTGTCTTTATAACAGGTAAGCTAAAACTTTTTTATTCCACTCTTTTAAATGAAGAAATTCAGTAGCGTTTCAATTCCAACAATATCCTATCTATGACTATATATATATATATATAATATTACAGAGTGAATTATATTTGTGGCAACAGCTATTTCAGATTCGCAAATAAAAAAATGGATCTTTAGAAAAATTAAATTAAAAAATATATTCAATTAATTATAGGATATGTTAAAACTTGACTCTTGTTTTCACCAAGTATTAAGTACACTTTTATTCTTCTAGATGGGGGGGGGGCGGTATCGAAATATTCACTAGAAAAGGGGGCCTAGCTCAAAAAAGGTTGGGAACCTATGTACTAATGTGTCAAATGAATTGTAAGCATTAAATCATACTCTAGCATAAAGCAACTTATATTTTAGAGGAAGTGATACTGAAATTCTATACATTTTGATTCTTTGTTGGTTTGTTCCCGTTTTAAAGTAAGATTATGATTTCATCAATATTTGTATTTTGGTTGCAGGAAACTTCGTCAGTGGAGCAAGAACAAAATATCCAACAGCCAACCAGGAAAACTCTGCTCTATCCCGCTTGTAACAGTAATTACACCTCGAATCAGGAAATCGGCAATGAAGTGTAAGCCTAATGCTTCGGTTAAAACAGCAGCAACAGCTAATGCCAGGAAATTTGCTATAGAAAGAAAAACTTAGGGAAGAAGAGCATATAGCTACAATGACATCAATGAAGAAAGCAGAGCTCTATCGTAAAAGAGAACACTGTTTAAAAATGAAAGTGTTAAAAGGCGAAGCTAGAACATTACAATCTCTTGAATAAAAAGATTAAATTTGATTTGGGAAAAGAAAAGTGATCTACCATTTCTACATCATATTTGTGTTTTTATGAATAAACCAAATAAATAAACACAAATGCTGTATCTAATTTCCTTCAATCACTTGGAGATTCTTTTAACAAATACACTGATCTAGGAACTTCATAGTGGAGTGCTTCATCTTAAACTTCCTGTCTATGAAGTATCTTTCTAGGCAACAATTGCACGTGATTATTCATTACCGTGGTAGAGCCTATGTGTAAATTGTTGAAATTCTTATATTTTAATTAGATAAAATTAAAGCACATGTCATTGTATTTTTTGCATTATTCTAGTATAAATATATTTGTTAAAAATAACCTTAACAACTCTTTTATACAATTTTTGTTTTATTCCAATTTAATTAGGTATTCGTCTGCTTCGATTACTGTTAGCAGGTATATTTATTTACATGATTGATACACTTAGATATAGCTTAGTTATTTTAGTTCTTAATTAAATTCTGTATTTCAAGCGCAAGAATGGCTCACAGTATATATATAGGAACACAAGCCACTTCTTTTTAAAAACTTCAAATTATATGAAGTCTTCGATACAGCGAGAAGTTTTCCAGTGCCACTGGAAATCAAAGTGTTGTTGCAAACGTATCAAAAGGATTAAAATTATTCGATGACAAATTTGTGCGCAACATATCGTTTAACGAGCCTGATTGCACAGGGAATGATTATTCTTTTTTATCAAAGGCATTGTAAAAGCAGAGATGAAGAAGAGGGTAAAATACAAGCCTGTGTTCAGATCAGAACAACTTTTGAGGAAAGTTTATTATTTTGTGTCCTAATTTAAATACTTTTTGAAACTATTATGATTCCATTGTTATATACTCATTTATGCTTTACTTTAACTCATTGTTTAAAACACAAAATAGATTTTTAATAATATAATTAAATGATTAATACTGTTAATAAGTTGATTCTAAAAGATAAAAAGTAATGTTGTAACTACTCAAATTTAGCAGCTTTAAAACACCTGTAAAAGAAATGTGAATGGGCAAATTTACATTTTTGGAATTGCTACATTATCATAGATAAGTTTATAATTTATTTGTTAGAGTAGCATTGAATATCAATTACACTGTTTACTATTTTAATGAATATGCATTTTAAGCTTTAGTCATTATATAGTTATTGCTAATTATGAGGAAATTCTAATTTGAGATTCCAACACATTAAAAGTAAAGGCAAGAAATACCAAACCATTTTGAAATGAAATGTAAATTTTTCATTTAATACTTAAATTCAATACGGAGTAATATTGTGTTTGCATTACACTGTTAAACTTTTACTAATTTTTCTTATAAGGCATAGAATTTTTAAATAAAATACTTTATGACGTAATTTTATATAAAATAAAATGTTAATTTAAAATTTTCTTCATATAATTTATTTATTTAAATACTAAAATTATAGTCCTTTGATAAAATAATTGATTTTAACTTAAGCTGTAAATTAAATCTGGCACAAATTTTTCAACATTCATCAGTCAGTAGCCTAATATGTATAACTACCGAAAACTTATATAAATTTACGATCCAATTTTAAACTTAAGGTTATAAGTGCAACACACTTGTTTTACTGGGGCCACTCCAGCATTTTGTAAGCATGTGTTTGCACTACTTCATGCCATTCCATAATGATGTTCGATCTGCCCCCAGGAGGTGTTAGACAACACATTCAAGAGGTTTAAAGACTTTTCACGCTTCTTCCGCAAGTGTAAGATATGCGGAAGGAAGGTGAGTCAGCGGTCGAAAATTACTCCGAGGAAACGTACATCGGGGACTACGGGAATTTGTACATCACGGATGCGTATTTCGGGGTCGGGATGAATACCCCGTTTGCGGCAAAAGTGCACGCAGCAACTCTTGCTCGCAGAAATACTGTGACCGTTCGTGTCGCACCATTTAATAATATTATTGACGCAGTTTGTAACTGTCGCTCAATATGTCGCATGTCCGAGCCTTCGCAACAAATTTGCAGGTCATCAACGTATAAAGATGCCTGTATAGAGGGCGATAAAATATTTAAGATGGGTGAAATATGACATATAAAAGGGTGACGCTCAAAATACTCCCTGAGGCACACCCTCAGCTTGAGTAAAAGAGAAGAGAGAGTGCCACCAAGTCTTATTCTAAAAGTGCGGAGATTTAAAAAGTTTTTTATAAATATTGGCAAATTGCCTTTAAAACCAAAATCAAAAAGAGTGCGAAGGATCCCATAGCGCCAAGTACGATCATATGCCTTCTCGATATCGAAGAAGATGGAAACCAGATGGTTCCTCCGGACAAAAGCATTTCTTATTTTGCTTTCCAGCATTATCAAATTATCGAGAGTGGACCTTCCCTTACGGAAGCCACTCTGAAACAGAGGAATGCATCGGTTCTTTTCTAGCTGATACACGAGACGGGCATTGACCATACGTTCTAGTGTCTTACAAAGGCAGCTCGTGAGTGCTATCGGTCGATAGCTGAGAGGGTCCTTTGGATCTTTTCCAGGTTTTAGGATGGGAATCACTATGGCTTCTTGCCATTGAGTAGGATACACCTGCTCCCTCCATATTCGGTTGAATAGGTACAGGAGTCTTACTAGTGAATCCTTGTTCAAATGGCGAAGCAATTCATAAGATATTCCATCAGGACCTGGACTAGTATTATGGGCCGATGATAAGGCCCTCTTCAATTCCCACATGTCAAAGTCACAGTTGTATGGTACAGGCTGTCGACACCTGAAGTTGATAGGTGTCCGCTCTAAACGACTCTTAGTTGCCTGAAATACAGGGTTATATGAATCGGAGCTGGACACACTAGCAAATGTTTGGCCAATCAAGTTGGCCACATCAACAGGCGACGAATAAATAGCCGACGATGTTTCCAATATCGGAATGGTAAAGTCCCGATAAAGGCCATTCGCGGCTTTCACCTTTCTCCATAACTGTTGACTTGTAGTGGACGATGTTATTGAAGATATATACTGGATCCAAGATTCTCTCTGACTTTGACGTCGAATTCTACGAGCTGACGCTTTTGCACGTTTGAACGCTATGAGATTTTCTGTGGTGGGGTATCTCCTGAAAATACCCCACGCCCTCCTTTGTTCCTTTTTTGCTTGTTGGCAGGAAGAATCCCACCATGGTTTGCACAGCTTCCGTGTTTAATGAGATGTTTTTGGAATGGCTGCCCATCGGCAGCATTTCGAATAGCTTCAGTGACGTTAAAAACAGCATTATCAACTTCCCTGCTCCGGACCATTGTGCCGGTGATAAACTCCAGCCGTGTGAATTTATCCCAGTCAGCGCGATGAAAATGATATGTGGAGACTAGGAGAGGGAAATGATCACTATTGTGTAGATCTTGTTCAACCTCAAGATTCAACATCGGTAGCAGTGTTGGCGAACAAATGGCAAGATCGAGGGAGTGAAATGTCCTAGTGGGTGCATGGAAATACGTTTTCTCATCATTGTTGAGCAGACAGAGACAGTGATCAGAGATCAACTGTTCGATCCGTCGCCCACGAGAATTTGTATCATCCTGCCCCCACAGAGGACTGTGTCCGTTAAAGTCACCGAGCAATATAAATGGAGCTGGCAATTGACTAACTAATTGATTCAAATCCACTTGCTGCACAACATCATTGGGTGGTAAATAAACAGAACAGACTGTGACTAAAGAATGGATATGAATCCGTACAGCCACAGCCTGTAATGATGTGTGCAGTGTGACGACATTACTGGGATAGAGATGGGACGTGAACAGGCATACACCTCCAGTCGGAGATGCATTGCCATCTACATCCCGTCGTACACAATTATAACCACGCACTCGCATTGTCATGGTACTCTTCAGAAAAGTCTTCTGAAGAGCAACACATGCGGGCTGGTACGTGGAAATGATTGATTTGAGATCATCTAGTCGAGTTCTTAGTCCACGGCAGTTCCAGGAAACAAAGGAGGTCATCACGTTATAGCACTCGCTCCTTGTAAGGAGCTAGGAGTCGATGGACAGTTGGAGAGATCTTCCATTAGGCATTCATCACTCTCCGAAGTGTGAAGAATAAGTACATCGTCTTTTTTATCTTGCGGGTTTTTCGAGAGTTTAGACCTCTTTTTTTTGTTTGACATCACGCCAGATTCTTTAATTCGGGTTTTTTTGTTTTTTTTCTTAATGGGTGAAGTTGATACTATTTTATTTGTATCCACTGCAATACTAGTGGATATTGGGGTTTTACCGAGATCTATTTCATCACTTTGGGTGCCTTTTGTTTCGAAAGTTTTTTTGGTTGCAGCTGCGTAACTTTTAACCAGAAGTTGGCGTGCGTGATAATACAACACGCCGAGCCTCTGGATATGATAGTTTATTTTTAATTTTGACTGCCGTTAACTCCTTTTCTGCTATCCATGTAGGACATGACCGGGAAAATGACGAATGGTCCCCTTTACAGTTCACACATCGTTCCTTGGCTTTGCAGTCATTGCTGTCATGGCCTACCTCTGCACATCTAGCGCAGGTTGGTTGGCCACGGCAGACTGTTTTTGAGTGTCCGTATCTCTGGCATTGAAAGCAGCGTAGCGGATTCGGAATATATGGTCTTACAGGGCAATGGAGATACGCGGCCTTAACGGACTGTGGGAGGTCAGGCGTCGAGAAGGTCAGGATGAGGATTTTAGTGTTAAGCACCTGTCCATCCCGCCGAATCGTAATTCGTCTGACTCCACAGACCTTTTGATCCTGCATATTCTCCAATATTTCCTGTGTTGAAACATTCAACAAATCCGCTGCAGAAAACACGCATCGCGAAAAGTTCAAGGTGTTATGTGGAACGACAGTGATGTCAAAATGGGCCATTTTATGAAGGTTCATAAGGGCGGCAGACTGTTTCGCTGATGTCACTTCGAGGAACAAGTCCCCGGAGCGCATCTTACGGATTGTCTTAACCTGCCCTATACTATTTGTAATCGCCTTCTCGATCAGAAAAGGTGATACGGCTGAAAAGGTATTAACGGTTTTCATAATAAAAAATCTAGCGGAATCGCTACATGCCTGTTGCAATGCGTTCAATGATGTCATTTTAATAGATTCTATTTGTTGCTCCCTTACGGGAGATATTGACGGAATCTGGCCTCCGTCAAGGCACAAAGACCTGGGCTTAATGACGGGGTCGAATTTTCGACCCGGTCAGCCCAAGAAAAGTTCGCTGCCTCTGGAGGCAAAGGAGGTAGGCCGTTTTTCTCCATAGGAGGCAAATCGATTTTCCCTATATTTGTCTCCATTTTTGGCAAAACACGGATTACTTCCAGTTCCATCGTAGCCCCCGCCAGGCCACGAATTCCCACACTTTTCTAACGTGCCAAGTGGAACCGCCGGAGGATTCTTCAAAGCTAGACAACGGGGAAACCCCCATAACGTGCTGCCGGGCACGGTCCAAGGCCGAAGCCAAGGAGGATTTCTCGATATGAACGAGTCCCCGTCGCCTAACCATCCGCTACCAAGGCCCTCAACCTCTAGGACGTTTTCGGCATAACGTACCTCAAATCCGTCGCCAGCGACGCACGCAACTCTTCCGCCGCATACCCTACCCCGCAAGGGTCCTTTCCACTGCCCAAATAGTATGCCTCGCGGGAGAGGATACAGGGTGGTACTGAGACCCCTTAGAGCTAAGGCTAGGTACGCAGCAGATCGGTATTGATACGCCGCCGACCTGTTAATATGTTAATTAAAAAAAGAGGATTTTTTTTAAAGTTTTTAAAACATATCTTTTAAATTTTTTTGGATTTTTCAATTTTTTTGCTTAAACAATGTTAAAAAATTAATAGGAAAGCAATAATCGTGGGTTATGTAATTAAAACAGTGATATCTTATCACAAAACCATAGAGTAAAGGAACTCCCCAAAGCAAACAAATGTCCAAAAGAAAAAAAAGGGAGAGGGAGAGAGGAAAATAAAGATCACTGGGTCCCTCGGGAGCGTGAAACCCGTACTCACCTAAAGAAGGTGAGCCCCTGAGGGGAAATAAAATGTAGAAGAAATGTTACAAGATTTATAAGAAAAGTTATTCAAGTAACTATAAAACACACTGTGGAAATATATTTCATAATTGTTTTACATCTAATGTGATTTTCTTTTGTACTGAATTTATTACTATTTTTTAAAAAAATAAATATATGTGTATAGTTTCAAAGGTTATCGCATCATGTAATGAGTTTGAAAATAGAGGATTGGGATGGAAATTCCGAGAGGTGTTGAAGAATGAACTTAAGATTGCCATCTACAAGACCTTCGCAGCAGCTTCTTATATTCCTCTTCCGAAAAAACTGAAAAAGAAAAAAGTCATTTTGAACATTAAAAATGAGGACCAACGTTGCTTTATAAGGTATGTGTTAGCTCATCTTCATCCAGCTCAAACCAATGCAAATAGAGTATTTATTTAATATTTCAGAATGAATTATGTACGAAAAACCTTACGTTTCCCACTCCATTAAATCAGATTGAACGTTTTGAAGAAAAATATAAAATATCAACTAATGTGTTCGGCTTCGAGGATGAAACATTACCCTTGAAAATAACAACAAAGAATTTTGATAAGCATTTGAATTTGCCCTTGATCTCAAATGAAGAAAATATACAATATTGTCTTAAAATCTAAATCGATTATTTTCAGACTTAATACAACATAAATCAGAAAGTTTTTATTATTATTATCTTCACAGGTTTGTTAAAAAATCAATCTCAGATGCCCATATAGTGGACTGTCGAAAACAAGGAATAAAAAATAAAAATGCTTGAAAACAAATGGTCAGAATTTGAAAACTAATTTTAACATAGCTGTTCCATATACCATTTATGCCGACTGAATCCCTTATTTTTACAATATTCTTAACTGATCCTGAAAGATCTTTCACAGTGCCAATAGCAAATTATATTCGATGTGGTTATGCATATGTGGGTGATTGGACCTGATGAAAATTTTAAAAAGCCACCCGTTGTTTATCGAGGAGAAAATGCCGTTGACTATTTTTTAAAAAACATTCTTAAAGAAGAGGAAGATATACTAAATACTTTTTAAAAAATTGAGCCAATACTTTTTTCTGATGAGAATATATTACATTTTAAAAATGTCATTTCATGTCACATATGAGAAAAACCTTTATTGGGGATTTTTGGATGATGACCATCTCACCGATACATATCGGGTGCTGCTCATAATACTTGCAATATTAGTTATACTGTGGCTAAACAAATCTGTCATAACTCACAATTTACCAGGATATGATTTTCATTTGATCATGCAGTGTTGGAAAATTAAAAAACAAAAATCTTACTTGTAAACCATCCAATATTGAAAAATACATATTTTTTTCTCGGTTCTCTACGTTTTCTGTACTCGCTGCAATTTTTAAATGCTTGTCTCGAAAAGTTAGTTTTGAATTTAGAGAAAAATGATTCAACTCCAACAAATAAATGTTTCAAGGAAAAAACCGATCTGATGCTTCATAAGCGAATTTACCCCTTTGAATATATGGATACTTTCCAAAAATATAATGAAGGATGCCTGCCCGCTATAGAAGTCTTTTTTTAGCTCGCTTACAAATGAACCTGTAAGTGATGATGATTAAGCACATTGTCAAAACGTATGGAAAAGTTTTAATCTTAAAACACTAGGAGAATATCACGATGTGTACGTGACGAGTGACATTATTCTACTTGCTGACGTTTTTTGAAATTTTTGACAATTATGTTTAAATTTTTACAAACTAGATCCGTGTAAATGTTACACAGCTCCGGATTTGCTTGGCAAGTAAGTATGTCTTTACATGTCACGAGTCAAACGGGAACTTTTTACTGAGTTTTAGACATGCATTTATTTGTCGAGAGAGGCAGGCACAATAGATGGCATTTTGATGATGTCTCAAACATTTAGTTCAGCTAACAACAAATATTTACACTCTTACAATGAAAAAAAAACCCATCTAAATACATCCTTTATTTGGATGCAAATAATCTATATAGTTGGGCAACGTTACTTACTCACGGGTTTTGAGTGGATTACACAGCCAATTATTTTTATGGAAATTTCAGATGAACCTAACATAGGCTATAGTATTTTAGAAGTAGACATGGAATATCCAGAAAACTTACACGATTTACATATAATGACTATCCCCTGGCCCCAGAAACATTAAATGTGACAAATGATATGTTATCCCCACATTGCAAAGAAATAGCGCAAAAACATAAATACCAATAGCTGTACGAAATTAGTTCCTAATTTAATGGGTAAAAAAGGATATATCGTTCATTATAGAAATTTACAACAATATAATTTTCTAGGTTAAAAGTTACTAAAATCGAGAGACAAGGTGCTTAAATTTCATTAAAGATTTGGACTTAAAAATTATATCGACTTTAATACGGAAAAAAGAAAAAACGCGAAAGCTTATTTGAAAGAAAAAAAACCTCTTTAAACTGTTAAATAACACCGTATTCGGGAAAACCTACGGGTGCGCCCAGTAATAGGTCTTGTACAGGATCAGAAAAAATCTAAGAAACCCGTTGCTTCCGCATTTTATAATTTTCGAATAATAGCAACAGATTTAGTTTCAATAGAGAAAAAGAAAATTTCCCTTTTATTAAATACACTGATCTACATTGGTTTCTCCATTCTATAGACATATCTAAAATTCTTATGTATAATTCTCATTATAAGTATATAAAATCAAAATACAATACTAATGCAAAATTACTTTTTAATGATACTAATTCGTTGTGCTTTGCAATTGTAACACGAGACGTGTATGAAGATACGGAGAAAGATCTACATTTCTTTTATACTTCCGATTATCCCAAAACTCACCCTCTATACAATGAAATGAATAAAAAAAGTACTTGCCAAGATGAAGTTATCATCCAGTTTAGCTATTGAATTTGTCAGGCTCAAACCAAAAATGTAAAGCTGAAAAAGTGCTGAAATATAGAAAAAAACGGCGAAAGGAAGTCTAAAAAATTAAGACTACACGGAACCTCTGTTATGTCGCCGTCCCGAATTAGACAAAGGTAAAAAAATAGCAAGTCACAATCACATTGTGCAAACTGTCTTATCTAAAGTCAACTCTGAGCCCTTTCGATAGCAAAAGATACATTTTACAAGATGGAATAAATACTTTAGCATATAGTCACTTTAAAAATTAATAGCAAACTTGTGATATTACTACTCTATTTTTACTCGAAAAAGTTTTCTATGATAATGTATTTAGCATCATTAACTCAGGATTTACGAGTTTTTGTATTTTTAAAGATTTGGATATGTTTGTTTTGGAGTGAAACATTCCTTCGCCCTGTCAAAATGTTACCTTGTTTATGAAAGATTACGTACAAGAAATTATTCTGTAAATGGTATTTGACCCCCTCTTAGTTTTGTTTTTTGAGATAAAACAAAAAATAATTTTTAAAAAATTAACGATGTACTATTGCATTTCATATGTGGAGGAAGGTTTCTTTATTTGCATTGAAATGTAAATGCTATATCATTTCCTCTGCTCAATTCAGTTTATTGTTGGAAATATTGCTTGCTGTATATATAAAAATGTTTTGTTCAATCTCAATTAGTATTCATATAGATAAATATTTTTATGCAAGTAAAATTAAGCAATTTACAATATAATTAGTATAAGAAATTTCCAAATTCTCGCATTTGCAATTGACTTTCCAACCATACACACACACACACACACACAACACCCATGCTCTTATACTAATAAGTGGTCCTTCCAATTCTGGTAAAACTTACATTGTCGCAATTAATGGATTACGAAATGTTTAAGCAAACTCCTTCAAAAATCATTTGTGTTATGGCGCCTATCAAACTGATGAAATTTCTAGAGTGGAATTCATTGATGGCTTATCTTCAAATCTTAGCCAGATACGTAATGCAGTAATCATTATTTATGATTTAATGTCCGAATTAAGAAGCAATAAAAATTATCAAATTTGTTTACCAAAGATAGCCATCATGAAAATATTTCAATTACCTTTATTGATCAAAATGTTTATAAAAGGGCAGAATTTCGAATGAATTTCATTAGATGCATCTTACAGGATGATGGATTTTTATGACTCACTATCTAAGACAATTTGGGAAAGGAATCAATTTTAGTTAATGATCTTAATGATTATAGTAGTAATATTAAGACAAAGATTCAAGACAAGAATTTTTGAGAAAAAATTCATTACCAGTCATTCTAATGATATTAAAACAAATTTCGATTCTAGCAATTATAATTAACAATTTAGTAATAAAAGTTACATTAATAATGCTACTCTACATGTGTGAAAATAAGGACAAATTATCTCCAAGCAAATTATAATTAGATTTAATGTTTTTAAGTCTTAAGTTGAGATTCAATAAATGTAAAGATAGTAGATGCAAGACTTGCACTATGCTAAACCATGATCAATATGATTGTGAATCTAAATTTAAGCCATGTAAAACTTTTAATTGCATTAACCTTTTAAATTTTAAAGTTTGTCAGTATACATATATTAAACAGACCTCAAATACTATTAACATTAGGATTAATCAACATTGACAGGATGTTAAAAACTTCAGTAATTCCAACAATTCTAATAAAATTGAGCTCAGACACTTTCAAATGCATGAATTTAAAAATGTTGAATTGTCTATTATTAAAATTGTACCAAATACTAAACATAGATTATGGTGGGAAAATCACTTTATCAGGAGTTTTAGTACAATGTATCCATATGGTCTTAATGTTATATACTTTGCTAAAAACACACTGCGAATTATATTACAGAGTAATAATAAAGAATTTTTTATACTGTTCCTAATTTTGATAATATTCTAAAAATAAATTCTAGAAGTAAAAGAACTAAAAGGAAAAACAGAGATAAAAATTTTTTAATTGACAATATTAAAGTTATTATAGATGATCTTGATATTCAAGTTAATTTCAAGATCAAGTACTTCATGTTTGGTCTTGATAAAAAGGAAATTGTAAAGTTAGATGAAATCTTAAATAATGAGTGCTTAAAGGTGTCATGTAGTTCACATCATTAAAGATGTTAATATTTTTTAGCTGGTATATGCAATAGAAATATGATAAAATTAGTGAATATACAACAGAATACTGCACATTCACACATTAATAAAACATTTGATAAAGTTAATTTTTCTAGTGTAATTAATAGACAACTGTCACCTTTTCCTGTTAGGAATGTCATTGTTAAAAAAGTATTTAAATATAATAAAACGATGAGCAGATTTATCTTCAATTACAATAATAGTTCACCTTCTCTTGACATAGATGATTGTAAATGTAACAATCATGAATTGATTGATAGATATCATAAACATGTAGTCACAGGCACTTTTAATATATTCAAGAACCCGGGCACTGCAGCACTGGATCCATAAGAGTGAGAGAAACTTAATTCTGGCTTGCCTCCACCCACCACGGAGTCCAACAAGGGAGGCAGTGTGCCGGTCATCTGGCAAAAACAAAGTACGGCGCTTACCTGGAGTACACCCAGTATGTAGTGCTACAGCATTAGGGCGAGGATCCAACGGGTAAACCCGAAACGCCTAATCTCCAGTAATAGACCTGCAGCATTGTCGCTCCAGGAACACCGAATAAATTTATCACACAAGCGTCTAGCCCTAAAAAGCTAGTTTCATCCCTGGTCATCTGCGAAAGTTTTCCCCTGAACATCTGCTCCTGAAGTCAGTTGCCTCGTGGGTGATGCTGTAACTTGTTCATTCTGCAGTTGCACTGCTTGTGACTTTTTGTGATATATAGTGCTCTTATAGTGATATTACTGACAATTGCAATTTATATTTTACTTTGGTTATGGATTTTAATCATAAGCAAGAAAAACGGCCCTCAGGATTTTTTTATTTTAAATTGAATCAAAATGTGGAAGGAGAAATCGTGTGATGTTCCTTGTGATTATGAGAGCGAATCAATCTTTTTTGTGTGATGAGTCTGTTGTTTTTAGCCACAATTAGTGTGTTTCGTGTGATAATCCATCTGTTTCGTGTGATAATCCATCTGTTTTGTGTGATAATCCATCTGTTGTTTTGTGTGATAATCCAACTGTTGTTTCGTGTGATAATCCATCTGTTGTTTCGTGTGATAATCCATCTGTTGTTTCGTCTGATAATCAATCTGTTGTTTTGTGTGATCAACCTGTTTGCCCTGATTGTTTACAAACTTTCACGAATAAATATAATTTGAAACGCCATGTAAATAAATTACATTCGAATAATATTGTATTAATCAAGTCTTTAAAAAGTGACCAATTACTATGCTACAAGTGTCAGTACTGCCCTCTCAAATTTAAAAGCCAAACAAATCGTAAACATCATTCGAATAAAATTCATACTTCTACGATTAATCAAACGGGTAATTATGTGTTCTCTATGTTATGGTAAGTTTAAAAAGCGAAAAATATAATATTTCATTTTAAGAATGTTCATGATATTGGTATGAATCATATTGAGCTAAAATTTAATTCATTTAATGATTATTTTGCATGGAAGGCAGAATTTGATAATCGTACTAAGTCGAAATTTGTTTCTTATGGTAGCAAACATATTAACACACATGGTGTAATACGCTACTACATCGGATGCCACCGTTCAGGAAATTTTGTTTCAGACAGTACAGTTTTGGGTCATTTAAAAAACCTTGGCAGCTATAAATTAAACGCATATCGCCTCGCTGAATTAAAAGTAACAAAACATATTTAAATAGTAAATGCGTAGCATCATATCAAAAACTACATATTGGACACTAAAATGATATAGGTAAATTATTTTTAACAGCAGATTAAAGGGAAATTTTCTCAGCTGCAAAAAACTCCTCTAGATAATATTTTAGATAAAATGAGATATTCAATTTCAGTAGCTGGGCTTGAGATGCTTCATTTACAAACCCAAAAAGATCTACATAATACCGGAAAATCCTTCAATTTGTCTTAAAATTCTGTGGAAAATGAAAATGATGGGGTGAGTGTGAGTGCGTGAAATGCAAAATTCAGATAATTCATGTATTTTGTTTTATAAAACCTACAGAGTTCATCTTGGATACAATATTTATTTTCAAAACAATATTTTAGATAATTATGACTGAAGCTTAAGAAATTTAGTTCTGCTTGTATATGAATGGATGGTATACATAGAATAAATTGATACGATTTAAATTAATAATTTTTCTTACAATTAATGATTTGCGCCAAGGATTTCCCTGTGCTTTTTTTTTTAAAATTTCTAATCGATGTGATCAACCAGTTCTATCAATTTCTTTTTATATATTCAAGAAAAAATTGAGTATATACAGCCAAAAGTTTTGATGCCTCTCTGATATGGCAGAATTTTTTTTCAATGCTTGGAAATCTAAAATGTATTGACCGCAAAAACGTCTTTTTTTGTGTATGGCATATAAACAGAGCCTGGAGAAAAAAATCTAAAAAAAAAAAATCGATGGTGTTGAAAAACCGGAAAAAAACATAAGAAATATTAGATGATTCTTTGAAAAGTATGAATATCCCGTTCTTCTAACACTGATAGAAGCAGCAATGAAATTAAAAAAAGATCCTGACACTATTGAATTTTCTAAATACTCTTTTTGTGAACCTTATTATTTACAAAATACGTTCAACTGGGTATACTGTTATAAACTTCACAGTGGGATTAATACAAACATGCAAATAAAAAGAATACACCGTACCCTAAATATATTTATCCTCAAGGGGAAATTTTAAGAGATTAGACAAGGCTATACATGGCATACGAGATTCGTAAAAAGATAAAATGGTTGATCGTTTAATTACAGAAAATAAAGTAAATTGACAAGATAAGATATCTGAGAATCAAACACAAAACAAGTGAAACACTATCTCTGCAAGTGATACAGAATGAGTGATCTGTTTCACCAATACATAATACAGATATATACTTAATACATAAAAATAACGAAACTTATGTCACATACAGTGCGCCGAGTGTAACATATGCAAACATAAACATTATTTGCATCAGTTTATTAAAAATACAACTGCTACAATACAAGGTGAATCTCCGATTTATTACGGATGAAGAAAATTAATTTTAAATGAAGTAGTCAAAAAAGAATCATAACTTTTAATAAATGCATTAAAATCACATAAACAATGTAATGTGTTAGACAGGATTCTACAATCAGCACAACCGCAATTGGAAGCTGTTGATATGTTAAATGCACAGGAAATACATTTTCGTACTGCTAATATATTCCAACTAATAAAAAAATGCCCCACAGATTCTCTAATGCAAAAATTATATTGGATCATAAAAGTTTCAACTACTAAGGAATCTTAATACATCCATTAAAAAATATTTAATAATAGTCACTCGTACCTTTTCACATAACTTATTTATCATGCTGTCAAAAACAATGACCCGACAAAATACCATCATTCGACAAATCGCGACAATACCAATGACTCAATTCGTAACCTTGATTTAGTCACACTAAACAGTATTTCATTACGCAACGCTTAAGAGAGACCAAGTACTTATTAAAACTGCATTTTATGAGCAAAAAGACTATAGAGAAATTCTTTACCATGAAAAGTTTCGCTTCGCCTCCGACAGAAAGCAACTAGGTAAAACAACTCTATAACATTTGTAGTTATGATATATTTATTCCCTTAAGGAATATTTCAGTTCTTTTTAAATTAACGATAAATTTTGTAACCATTTCAAAAAGTTTGGTTATACAGTAGATTTTAATTTCTTAAGTGGAAGTTCGAAGGAATCCTTTCCAAATAATACCCAGAATGCACTACCACAAAAAGGGATCTTGCAGAAAATAGTGCAGAGTACTCCCTATGGCACAAATCACACGAAGCAGAATACAGCAAAAATTATGTAGGATTATCTAATGCTATGGAGATTTAAGCTGCTGAAATGTTATGGAAAAAATCCATTAAAAATTGTGGTATTGCGATACGTGAGCATCTTGTCCGATGGTGATGCCAATGCCTATCAACATTAATGTGTATGGTGACTCCATAAAAACTGAAAAACAATGCATAATATGTGCAAAAGTCTTGGCACAGGACTTCGCAATAAAATTTCAGGATGGCGGTGTAAAGGTATCACTATTGGTGGAAGGAAGTCTAAAAAAAAAACACCATAGTAAAGCTGACTAACTTTATAGAGAAGCTATAAAGATAATGCACCAGATGTAAAAAAAAATGAAAATTGCAATTTTAGCTTCATTGTTCATCAACAATAAAACACATAAACATAGTAAATGCCCTACCGGTTAAGCATCATGGTGATTTTACCATAGGGCATTGGTTAAAAATGAAAAACCTATGTCCCATTCACTTATGAAAACTAAGCTGTCAGAAGTTCTGGAAAAAATACTTCCAGTAGACAAACGCTAGCGAACAATAAGTTCTTAGAAAGATGCAGTGCTTCAAAAACTCAGATGCCAATCAAAGTATCACAGTTGATTGGGAAAAACTGACCAAAATAACATTGTTTCTAAAACAAGACTCGAGATTAGTGTAATTTCTGCCATAGGTGGATACAATTTTGGCTGTTTCAATAGTTTAAAATTTTTAAACGTCCATAGCTGGAGACTCCTGTAGTCACTCAATTGAAAATTAACAGGATGATTCTCATTGTCGAGACCTTCAATATGAGTCTCATTTGTACTGTTAAGACCATCCTGCTCCGATTACGTTGCTCCGAAGTTCCCCACGTTATGGACATAGGCCATACCTGTACAGGTGATTTAAATTTTTTAAATTCACTATATTTTCCAAACGGAGGTAGAGGTCAATCTGGTATTGTTATACTCCTACCATGGCCCCTTGCTAACTGTCCTACTGACAGCACCCCATCACCAGCTGGTGCGCCACCTATTTTTCCACCCTATTTTTTCAATTTTCAATATTCTCAAAGCCATTAACTACTTTACTGATTAGAACAGTGTCCTGCGTGTGCACATAGGCCCCACGTGATTTGCAATCGAAAATGTTATGCAGGGAGTAGTTTTTCTGTCTCCTTGTCCACATTATGCTGTTCACTTATATCTTGTATGTTGTTCACATTGATGTCTCTTAAGCATGCTTGCAGCCCATCTCCTTCCTATCCCTCTAGCTATTGAATTAGTCTAATGGGAGTCCTGGACTTCCTTCTTTTAGGCTTATTTTCAGGTTCCTATTGGGTGGGGGTAGTTTTTCAGCGGGGACAGCTGTTGTTCTTCACGTGTGGACAGGGTGCACAGTATGTAATATTTTTCCATTACTTCATGTCGTTCTAAATATGTTTATGTCTTGTTTTTTGTTTGTCACCCATGCGAGACTTGCCAGGCCCCTTTTACATGTAGTTTACCAATTGCGACTCCCCTTTTTTTGATTACTTAAAGACGACAGCAGAGAAGCACTGATTTTACTGCGTTCATATCTTTACATTGACATTGTCTTGTCTCAATCATTATGACTATTCTTTTGTACACTATTATTCGCTGCTACTGACTCTACTGAAAAAGACTGAAAATGACAGGTCTACCGACTTCTCGCACTCTCCTATTGCATCTCGAGTGAGTGAGTGAGTGTAGGGTTAATGGCGCAAGAGCCGATTTCGGCTAAGCTGCGCCAATCAATTGTTAAAATATTAAAATCACTAAAATTACTCGCATATAAAAGTTCAACAGTATACAGGGTCATTCATAATTCCTCCGTGTTTCAAAACTAGTAAAAAACGAAGACAATATGCCGGAAAAGACACTATATCCTAGATTGCAGGACATTGTCAA
>BMAO01011617.1:0-73529 GCA_019973975.1 Trichonephila clavata | reverse complement strand
TACTGGTCGATGGGCTTAAAATTTGCATATATGCCATCGATAAGCATTGAAACACGTCACAGCGCCATCTATCGGATGAACATGGGTTTTTTTTCCTTTGCATATTTGACTTGCGCATGTTCTGAAACGTGTGGATACCAAATTTCACTGGTAGTCTTCTCTCCATTACCCCTTGAACACTTGTTGTTTAATTATGGCCCCCCTGTATAATAAAAAGAGATTTTATGTATATATATATTCTCCTTCACACTTTTTTATATAATTATATGTATATATGTATGTATTCAAGTGCAAAATTGAGAAATTTCGTACATTACATCAAATTTCTGAAAAACTAATGGATAAATTTTAATTAAACTTAGTATGAATATATAAATTTGTAATAGAGAAAAAGAAGTACCACATTGTGATATGAACTGAAAATGAGTCTAATATGGGGTATGGCCCCCTTTCACAGCTAGGCAAATCACACAACATGATCCATACTGGACAGGAGGAAGTTGAGAAGTCAATGTGACAGTCAATCCCATTCTTACAACAAGGTAGCGTTAGTTCAGAAATGTTTCTCGGACTGGGATGCTGAGATGCAATTGTTCTCCCAAGTGCATTCCAGGCATACGTTGCAGGATTAAGTTCAGCATATCTTACTGACCATTCCATGTAGTAAATCATCCCATTTTCTAGATAAGGGTCAATGAACTGAATTCCTATATGGATTATCGTTGTTGTTCATTAAAATGAGCTTAGGACGAACTGCGCCCATGAAAATTTCAACATGAGGCTTTAATATTTTTCTCTATACTTCATAGTAATCTGGGAACCATTGTCAAACGCAAGCAGAGATGTGTCCATCCAACATAATGTCTTTCAAAACAATCATTCCTCCACCACAGTCATGATACTTTTTCCTGAAGAGGGAGTGATAGTATCGCATCCCAGAATCTCTCCATATACATGTAGGCCCGCAGTCATTGTATGTGCAGCTGAATTTCAACTCATCTGCAAAAAAGTACGAGCACGATGCTCCGTTGAAGTCTGACTCAAGGCACATGTTATCGATGACATGTTAAATGCACCCTAGTTACAATGAGCAGGATGCAAACAATTATCATCTGGAATGCCGCCGTCTCTAATAAATTTTTAGGGCAACTGTACACCATGAAATTCGGGTCCCAGTGGCAGCACGCAGCTCACTTGAAAGTTGTGAAGCTGTAACGATTATGTGTCGCCAAAGTACCAAATAACGATCCTAATTTGTCGTTTTGAAACTTGCTGTATCTTACACAGGTCTGATTGGTATGGATCTACCGACAATTCGCCATCTCATTTCATCATCTATGAATGCATAGCAACTTATTTTATGCGATATAAAACCCCTAGTTTTTTGCCTAGAACAGTTGAAGTCGTTTGTTTTTGGATGGCAAGTGGGCATGGTTATCTACAAAAGCATTTAGACTGAACAGGAAGCATGGATTCACCATGTTTCCTCTTGTATCATCATGGTGATATGGATGGAAACCACTAGAAAAACTGCCCTGAAGTTTTAATGTTTTTAGCTGACAACTCTATTGAGGCCCAAATCAAAGTTTTTGTTCCTGTTTTTGCACTGGTGAAACTGAGAATATTAGGCCCCCTTTGCAAAGTCAGGTTTTGGGCCTCCCTTTACCTTATTATTACCTTTGGTTCGATATTTTTTGTAGACAAAGACACCATTTTCAAAATTTCTTAGTTTTGCGCTCGAGTGTGTATTATATATGTAATGCATTCATTTTGTTAATTGAGATATTGTAGTCGTGCCAAAAGAAAAAACCGAGTAGAAAAACCAAGAATTTGTTAATTTATTCTAAACATTAGAAGAGAGTAATTTTTGTGCAACGACAAAAAAGAGGGATCATTTTTATATACATCCAAATCGGAAAAATATAATGAGCATTCAAGTGAAGGGAAATATAAGTTATTCTTAGAAATTACGTAAGAGAGAGTATTTTTTTAGGGAAAAATTTCAATGGACTAAATTCATGAAGGTTACATGATAAGTACTATCACGTATTCTCCATTGAATTTAAGACTTATGGCTCCACTTGTAACATTTAAATAAAATTTCAAATTTAATATTTTGGGAAAGATGATTATGTATTTAAATTCTCTTCGAAAAGTTTTTCAAAATTAAAAAATAATTTGAGAGGCTCAGGTGTCGAGCTATTGGAAAAAAGCTGTCCAAAGGAGGGCACCTGGGGGTGTCGATTCCTTGTACTTCCTAACCAAAAAAGTAGTATTATCGATCTCCCGAATATCAACCTAATATCATCCAATAAATGGCACCATAGGACTAGCATGGGGATTGATATTTTAGTGTGTTAGCCCTCCCCTGCCCAAAACAGGTCATCATTAGTAAAAAACTATTTAGGGGGAGGGGGACAAGCCAAGTCGATCGACACCACCGCGCGCGCTCATTTGTCAAATCAAATAGCGCGCACTTCCCCGGCTTCCTGTTACGCATTTCCGTCCCTTTTCACGAAATCACTACCACAAATATCCAGCAACCGAGAGGAAAGATGTTCCACATCAAAAAATAATAAATAAAAGTAATTAATAATTAAAAAGTAATAAACAAAAAATAATTAATAATTAAAAAGTAAACAAAAAATAATTAATAATTAAAAAAATTAATAAATAGATAAATAAAATTAATAATTAAAAAATAATTATATATTCTATGGTACATTTATATCAAGAGCATTTTGTTTACCTTTGTGAAAGATTATTGATGATGAATAAGCACCTTTTAAAATTTAAGTTTCCATAAAAATAAAAGCAACAGAGAAGCTCATGAACTGATTCGCTAAAAACACGTGATTGCATTTATCATGTGACTATTACATCACACGAATTTAGCTTATTACTCAGAAAGTATTGTGTAAGCTATAAAAGAGAGTATTCCATTTCTAGAAACCGCGAATAAATCTGTCAAAAAATTCAAGGTCAATCTTTTAATTGAGGAAGCAGGAATAAATCTTTCGAAATATAGGTTTTAATCATTGAATGCGAGATGAAATAAATAGTATTCCTATTTATGATTTTGTGAAAAAAAATGAAAGATAAATTTTAAAATAATGTAAAATTGCCTCTCCTACACACCCGCATTTATATATATGTATGTATGCATAATTTTGCTCCGGTACACTAATAGAAAATCGCTGATCTGTTCAGATAAAATTTTGATTGACTGAAACAAAAACTCAATAAAAAACTTCATTTCGTTGTTCAATCAATTGCGTTTTCAGCCTATTGTTATGAAAGCTTAAAATGTGATGTTCACCCAACTCTTTTTCAATTCCTACTATTAGTTCACACTCTCTCTGTATTTTTGTATATATATATATATATATCTTGTTCAAATTTTCAATCGTTAATAAAATTCTTTCTATTCATCCGATCAAGTTCAAATAATTTTTTTTTAAACTTTTAGTGGAGGACACTCGATGTTAATAGTTTTTTCAAGTATTAATTCATTAATTACCGGTTAATTAATTAAATTTAATTAATTACTGGTTTTCCACGCCAACTTATATTTATCTAGATTGTTGTAACGATGTAACTGTTAAAACAATGACAAAAGTTGGCGTCAAAAACCGGTTTTTCTGCCAAACTTGCTAAACCGGGTGTGCAATGTTACAACAATGCAGACAAATCATGCTCTTTTTTCAATTCCTACTATTAGTTCACTCTCTCCCTATATATCTTGTTCAAATTTTCAATCGTTAAAAAATAGTTTCTATTCATCAATTCAAAAAAAAAATTTATATTATTTTACACGGTAGAGATACGTTTCTTAGAAAACCCTGCAAAACAAAAATCATGTAAAAAAATATATGCGACGAACGGTAAACTTGTTCCACACAACTTTAAAAAATCTGTAAGATGCAAAAACTCTGAGTATTTTCTCCAAAAACCGTGCAAAAAATGAATAGCATTGTTACAGATTTATAAAACAAAAATAATTCATTTTTATTACGAAAAAATTTTAACTAGTGAACAGGGAAACTTCAAACTATAAGTACATACAATATATAAAAGTTCTGACACTGATCGCGGAGCCGTAGGGCTTGGGTTCAAATCCCAGAGAAGGCAAGGATGTTTGTGTATTGTAATCCTTCATAACTTAAAATTCCTTCTCCCTTTGTGATGTGTGCTTCACGCTTACTTTTCTAAGCCCCCGTGTGATACTTTGTGGTGCACGGGGATTTATAAATGTTTTCAATAAAAAAATTTAGGTATAAAACTACTAATAACTATTCATCGCAACTTGATAACAAGTGTGTACGTTAATTACGAGAACTCGAACAAAAATATTATTATCAGTAGATGTGTCAGATACACTGGTGTCCAAAAGTTAAGCATAATTGATAATTATGTAAATAAAGAAGGAACTCTAAATCAGAAAGGCGGGAAACGTGATATGCGAGTGTAAAATGGTAATAAAATAAAGAAGCAAATCAAAAGAATGATAATAATTAATTTTATTATCCAAAGTAGCAGTTTGAAAGAAAACTGAGCCTAGCAAGGATTCACACTTTAAAGAAAAAATGAAAGAAAACATTAAATAAAATACTGATGCTGCAGTTTAATAAGGCGTGTGGTCACCTCTGACAGCCAGGCACGCTGCACAGCGATTTACCATACTTGCTATGAAATGATGAATGAGTTGTGAGCTCAAACGGTTCCAAGTTTCTTGGAGAGCTCTCTTCAGCTCTGTAACGGAGCTTGGTGGGTGCGAAAGGGCTGCAATTTGTCTCCCGAGCATATCCCATACATGCTAGATAGGATTTACATCAGGGGAGTTCGCAGGCCACGACATCCGCTGGATGTGTTTTCCGTTTCAAGGAAGTCATCAATCAGCACCGCTCGGTGACATGGCGCATTATCATCCATGAATCTGAAGTCAGGATCGACAGCACCTCGAAACAAGCGAACATAAGGCTCAAGAAATTCGTCTCTGTATCTTTGAGCAGTCACAGGCCCCGTGTCAAAGAAATGGAGGTCTGTGCGGCAGTCCATCATGATGCCTGCCCATACCCTTACTCCCCTTGATGGAAAATGATGTCTTTCCGTTATGTTTCTTGGTTCAAAACGTGTTCCACGTTCTCTCCATATCGTTACCCGCCGAGAATCACTACTCAGACTAAACCGGGACTCGTCACTGAACATCACATTGGCCCTGAAGTGGCGCGCGTATCCGGTAGGATAGAACCAGGTACCTTTGGATCAGAAGCCGAGTAACTTATCCACTACACTAAAATGATCACCTTGGTGCGGAGGTTGTTACTGGCTTAAGTAGATGATACCGCTACATACACCCCCCACCAGTGAGTCGGTGGATAGGCGAACGAACGATGTATTTGTTTAATCAAGCGTGTTTGCTGCTGCGTCATGACGGCTTTGCTGGTTGCGTTATTCGTGCGTGACGGCTTTGTTGATTGCGTCATATGTGAGACGACTTTGTTCATTGCGTCATGTGTCTAATGGCTTTTGGTTGCATTTGTGGTGAATAGATGGCGCCACGACAGTTCAGAACGTTGCGTCTTTCTGAGTTCAGCCAGGGTCACCAATGAAGTGGCGCGCTTATCCGGTATGATAGAACCAGGTACCTTTGGATCCGAAGTCGAGTAACTTATCCACTACACCAAAATGATCACCTTGGTGCGGAAGTTGTTACTGGCTTAAGTAGATGATACCGCTATAGCCCACCTCCCACACTCCAATGTTGATATTTCAAACTCCAGTTCAAACGAGCGCGCTTATGCGCAGACGTGAGGAGAATGCAAACTGCTGGTCTTCTGGCATACAAGCCAGCATGATTGAGTCTCCTGTAAACAGTTTGTCTCGAAATTCGTATTCCTGTGGCGACTGTGAGCGCCGAAACCAGTGCTCTGGCAGTACTGCCCCTCTGACGTCGCGCCCTTATTACAAGGTATCGGTCTTGGCGAGGGGTTGTGACTCTTGGTATACCTGATACGGGTTGTCGGGTAACATCTCCCGTTCTTTCAAACCTCTGCCACAGTCTTGAGATCACAGACTGGTCCACATTCAGAATTCGAGACACTTCGGTTTGTGATCGTGAGGATTCCAGGATTCCAACGATTCTTCCTTTCGTAAACATGTTCAATGGGCGTCTTTGTGCCATCATTCACCTTGTTTGATGGTTAACAACGTTCCTTCGCACAGAAGTTGCATGAAACTTGCTTGAACTGCCTATGAGGCGTGAATCGGTTTCTCCGCGTTCCAACATGCGCCGGTGTTTCGCGCAGGACGTAGTCGACTGAAAAGTTTTGCATAAACCCTATGTTTCTTCTTCACCCAATTAATATCCACAAGAAATTTGGAATAATTTTTCGAATATTTACTCCATGTTTTTCGCATTTTACGATTTATGCTTAACTTTTTTACACCAGTGTAGATTCTTATTGAAGAAAACTATCGTATCGCGTTTGACAGTACGAAGTACTGACTCTGCAATACATCAAGGGTTCTTAAACTTTTCAGGGTGTCGATCTCATTTTTTGTTCAAAAATTTTGTACTACCCGTTATCACTGCGCCAAGTTTACACACGCTTGAATACTTCTACATATGTTTTATTTGCAGTAAATGGTTGTTTCACAGTAATAAACATTTTCCCCAATGTTTCTTCTTTGCCCAATTAATATCCGTAAGAAATTTGGAATAATTTTACGAATATTTACTCCATGTTCTTCGCATTTTACGATTTATGCTTACCTTTTGGACACCAGTGTATATCCAGCACTACTGTCGTTTTTGATAGAAATGAAAAATTTTATCTGTTATTCGGCTTCAGTTTCTTTCTTTCTTTCCTTTTTTTTTTGGTTTATTTGGGTCGTTATAAAATCTGTTATTACCAGATTTTTTGATTTTTTCCCCTGGTTTTTCAAGCTGTTTATACAATTTTTGATATCCTGCTACTCAAAACTTATGATTACGAGAAATTTTAGTGTACACTGTATGTCAGGATCATGAGTAAGAAAATGTTGCTCTGCACTTTTGGCAAATTTCAAGCCCTCTCGGCCTAAATCAGCTGTCAATAAGTGAACTTCACCTTCGATTTCATCATTATTGACTTCTTTATGATCATACACTCGTAAATTCGATCAAATCGTCCTTATTCAAAGGACACGAATCCTCCGATTTTTTGGAAATTCGTGCTAGAACAAAAAATTCGTTAAATTCATGTACCATGTAATTGAGAAATCGTGTAAAAAAAGACCGTGTATATATATATATATATATATATAAAGAGTTGGGCGTATTTACTTCTTAGCTTTTAAGCATGCATATGAGAGAGAATGTGTTAAATCAATGGATATAGCCAGGAATGGAATAATGAAAAATTTTTGGTATTCTGTAAAGTACATTGCAAAAGTTAATACTATTATATTCTCTTGTTGTAAATTAAATTTACGGATGAACTAAACATCTTCTATGTAACTTTATTTAGATCAGTTTATTAAAATTTTTATATTTGTAAATCATGTTATTTAAATAAAAGATTACATATTCACGTTTAAAATTTTTCGAAACACATATAAAAGTTAAAATTGTTTCAAATATTAAAGAGTTTGTGCTTAACAATTTATTTAACTTACAATGTTTCGTTAAAAATTCTTCAGAGAATTTTTGCAGTTCTCTTTTCTCTCTAGAAAACAACTTATCTGGAAAACTTCTAGATAAGAAGAACTAGACTACAGGATCAAATTATTTTTGTTTGGTTGAACTGGAAGGAATCACTATTGGTAAACAACAAGGGACTTAGGACATAAAAATTATCGGAATTTTCAGATAAGGTTGAACTTGATAAGCCTTTGAGGCAAAACAATGTTGGATGCAAGAAATTGGCCAAGGTCATGAAAAACTGTAACATAAAGTGACTGGAAGACAGAAAATCTTTTAATCTTGTATCCAGTTAGGTGTCAAATATTTTCTAACAATCGTTGTAATTTACACGGCAAGAAAAAAGTTGCACCTGGTTACGTGAAGGGAATTCAGTTAAAAGTAACAGTTGTGTGTGAAGGTAAATTATTATTTGTTAGCATAAATTAGTTGTTTTCATTTTTAAAAAAAGTTTGAATTCTGGATTAGTTTTTAACAATGTGACAACATTTCGCTAATATAACCCTTTTGTTGATGCAATCTCTAAAACCTATTTCGTGTAAAAAGTTATAAAAATGAGGTTAGCATATTTTTTTTATTACAAAACAAGATTTCTTTTATAAAAAAATTAATTTTTTTATAAAAGTTATACGGAATTGTGTGGATTTGATAGGTTTACTTATTTAAAAATTAACTTATGTATATTTTGACATAAATTTTACTATAGTGTATTATTTTCAACGACCTCTAAATCAGTAGTTCAGAGTGAGTGAATATTAACGTCGCACTGTTCAGCTACACGAGGGCTTTTGGCAACAGACCTCGTAATTTTGAATCATGGTCAAGTGTGACGAGGACGATACCTGATCTGGCACCCCCCTCTCCAAACTATCACACCACACCAACGGGTGGACGTTTGAGCTCTCGACAGATTTAACGTGCATCGCTCCCCTAAACTGCAGGTCTTTAGTGGTACTGGGATAAAACTCACGACAAGCCTGTGATGGTCCGATACCTTGACCACTTGGCTACCGAGACCACCGCAAGATTTTTTCATGGTGTTTTTAATATTTACAAACAAAAGTGTGGTATAAAAATTGAATTTCTAGTCAAATAGCTCAGTACTCAGCTAGATTATTAATACGTAATGCAGACTATCAATCTTTAGTCGAAAAACAAATGTATCCATATTATGAAAGTACGATCTGACCTCTATTTAACGAAGTCGTTCAAGCTCGAAAAAAAGCTAGTCATTGTGTAGAAAATTCGTTAAATTGAGATTTATCTTTCAATATATCTTATTCTTATAGTTCCAGAAAAAAGTTCGTAATATAGAGAAATTCACGGAATAGAGATTCGTAAAATGGAGGTCTTAATGCAGTTTAAATCTAGGAAAAAAATCTCTTATTTCGTAATGCTTCCTTCAGATTACTGTAACCTCAAAAGCAATCCTTTTAAATTTCAAACTAAATCGTTCTGATTGAGTTTGTTTTGTAGCTAAACGCTATCGCTTTTTTGTTTGCATATATTTGCGTAGTACAACTCAAACATCCAAGTATGGGTACATAGTTTAACTGTATACGTGGGGTGCATGTCTACAAATAGCAATTACTACGTGCTACAACTTGGGCATAAAATTAAAGCTAAATGTTTGTGAAGTAAATATTGCAAATAATTCTGCAATATCAAGCACACACAATCATTACTCTGTTAGAAGTAATCGTATTTATTTTCATCGTTGCTAACTGATTAGGGTTTGCAGCCCCGGGATCCCGGTGGTTTTTTTTTCAAATCCCTTGATTAAAATAACTAATCTCGGGATTTAATTTTTGTCTGAATTATATTTTGAAATTTTTTTCCAAAGTATTGTGAATCTGGTATTACATTTAATGTATCTTATTTACTTTTTTTGTACTGTATACGTTTAATGTCAGTTTTCTTACAAGTTGAATCTTGAAGGGTTCGAGGCGGGTGTGTATGTTAAACCGTGCAATTTTATATGCTTTCTCTATTTTTTCTGTAACTTTTTCCCCATCGTCAATAATATTTACTAGTAAAGAATCCGAACTTGCATTTTCTTCGGCAGGACAATTTGTAACAAAAATAAGAAGCCGTTTCAACGATGAAACGCTGGATTAGCTGTGTTTTATAAGTTTATTCATAAAAACACAAGAAATAAAGAAAAACTTTTTTTAAAAAATTTCATTATGTACTATTTTTATTTGTTTTTTATGACGAATTAATTTTTTTATTTGTTTCATTAAAATAATATTAAATCAATTTTTAATTATATTTCCAGTTTTATTATGCAATTTCAACTACGCTAATATGTAAGTATTTTTGATAAATAGTCCAATCCTAATCCCGGGATTGAAAATATGACATGGGATTGCAAACCCTATAACTGATTTAACTATTTTAAATTTTTCTTTTTCACGTTTTAGAAAGAAATTCTTGCTGTTTTGTTTTTTTTTTTTTTTTTTTTATTTAAGTCTTTGTTAAAATATATGGTAAATCTGAAAAAGGTCTGTTACAGTTTTTGCCTAAACCAGAGATCGGCAACCTTTTAGCTGTGACGTGCCAAACCAATCTACGAATATAAATCAGCGTGCCACACAGAGGGAGATTTTTTAAATAATTCGATTCTCGCAATAATGCATTTAGAGTTAGAGAATAGAGGCCAATAATATAAATTTAAAGTTTTATCATATAATAATTTTGCATCATTTGAAGATATTTATTTACAAAAAATAAATAAATAAACAGCATAAAATATAACTATTTGTTCAACAAAAGTTAAAATTGTACACATATTATGTATTTCTAAACATATTTATTAAAATAAGAAATAGAAAACATAAAATATAAGTATTTCCCTTCGTTATAGTTAAATCAAAAGATAAATAAAAATGTTAATGCAAACCTAGTGCTTGCACCGCTCTACTTTCATATCGCATTAGGAGTGTAATTTGTGACTTAAAATCTGACACGTTTTTGAGCATTCAATTATTAAACAAATTCTTTGCGGACTCGAAATATTTTTCATATGAGGAAAAGTTTTTACTTGGCATGTAGAACCAAAAGTGGATAGCAGAGTACATGTAATTTTCTCTCTTCAAACATTTAAATCTTTACAAAATAGCTGTAAATTCATATTTAGAGATATCTTTCAGATTATTTGATAATTCTGTAAATGTCCTTGTTTCTGAAGATATTGTCATATAAGGTCCATTACAATTTTATCAGCACTTCCAACCACTCAAAAATTAACAAATTTGTAAAGTAATGTAGTGTGCCACAGAGAATTGCATCGCGTGTAGGTTGCGATGCCTAGTCGAAACTAACACTAGATTCTAGATCAGTCGAGAAAAGTGGCAAATTTAGTTAAATTATTTAACATATACACTGGTGTCCAAAAGTTAAGCATAAATCGTAAAATGCAAAAACATGGAGTAAGTATTCGTAAAATTATTCCAAATTTCTTGCGGATATTAATTGGGTGAAGAAGAAACATTGGGTTTATGCAAAACTTTTCAGTCGACTACGTCCTGCGCGAAACACCGGCGCATGTCGGAACGCGGAGAAACCGATTTACGCAGCATAGGCAGTTCAGACAAGCTTCGTGCAACTGCTGTGCGAAGGAACGTTGTTAACCATCAAACAAGGTGAATGATGGAACAAAGACGCCAAATGGATATGTTTACGAAAGGAAGAATCGTTGGAATGCTGGAATCTCACGATCACAAACCGAAGTATCTCGAATTCTGAATGTGGACTAGTCTGTGATCTCAAGACTGTGGCAGAGGTTTCAAAGAACGGGAGATGTTATCCGACAACTATTATGAGGTCGACCAAGAGTCACAACTCCTCGCCAAGACCGATATCTGGTAATGAGTGCGCGACGTCAGAGGGGCAGTACTGCCAGAGCACTGGGTTCGGCGCTCACAGTCGCCACAGGAATACAAATTTCGAGACAAACTGTTTACAGGAGACTCAATCATGCTGGCCTGTATGCCAGAAGACCAGCAGTTTGCATTCCCCTCACGTCTGCGCATAAACGCGCTCGTTTGAACTGGAATTTGAAATATCAACATTGGAGTGTGGGAGAGTGGGCCAATGTGATGTTCAGTGACGAGTCCCGGTTTAGTCTGAGTAGTGATTCTCGGCGGGTAACGATATGGAGAGAACGTGGAACACGTTTTGAGCCAAGAAACATAACGGAAATACATCATTTTCCATCAAGGGGAGTAATGGTATGGGCAGGCATCATGATGGACGGCCACACAGACCTCCATTTCTTTGACACGGGGTCTGTGACTGCTCAAAGATACAGAGACGAAGTTCTTGAGCCTTATGTTCGCTTGTTTCGAGGTGCTGTCGATCCTGACTTCATATTCATGGATGATAATGCGCCATGTCACCGAGCGGTGCTGATTGATGACTTCCTTGAAACGGAAAACATCCAGCGGATGTCGTGGCCTGCGAACTCCCCTGATTTAAATCCTATCGAGCATGTATGGGATATGCTCGGGAGACAAATTGCAGCCCTTTATCACCCACCAAGCTCCGTTACAGAACTGAAGAGAGCTCTTCAAGAAGCTTGGAACCGTTTGAGCCCACAACTCATTCATCATCTCATAGCAAGTATGGTAAATCGCTGTGCAGCGTACCTGGCTGTCAGAGGTGACCACACGCCGTATTAAACGGCAGCATTAGTATTTTATTTAATGTTTTCTTTCATTTTTTCTTCAAAGTGTGAATCCTTGCTAGGCTCAGTTTTCTTTCAAACTGCTACTTTGGATAATAAAACTAATTATTATCATTCTTTTGATTTGCTTCCTTATTTTATTACCATTTTACACTCGCATACCTCGTGTCCCGCCATTCTGATTTACAGTTCCTTCTTTATTCACATAATTATCAATTATGCTTAACTTTTGGATACCAGTGTACATTCTGTATAATATTCATCTCTCACTGAATAAAAAAGGTTTTCGTGATGATGTTATAAATTTATTTATTTATCTCCCACACACGAGAACAATGATATCAATATTTTCATTAGTACTACTTTCCATGAAGAAAGAGGACCAGAGCCTCAGGAGAGGTTGGACTTCTGCCTGTTGGTCCGTGGAGGGTATTTTATTTCCCCTCTAAAACCTGAAGCTAGTACAAAATTCAATCCCATTTTCTAACCCATAAAAAGCTATCTTTCTGGCAAATGGGTCTAGAAAGAATTAATACCGGTATTTTGTCTGCATTTTCCGTCCATGTAAACGGGACTTAGAGGTAAAACCAATGAAGGCGTTCCTCTATCCGCCACCGGGAAATACACCCTCTACGGGCTTAGAAATTCAGAAGAAAGGGTACAAGAAAGTACTCTTTCTGCAAACACTGTCACGACACGGAGCTTAACATAGAATATATTTTCTCTTATCCTGCCCTTATGGCAAAATTATTATACATTAGCAACAAGTTCCGTGAGGACTTATACGAAGATCACTGCATTCAGATTGCAGATGGTGTCTGTAGGAAATTTGGACCTATTTAATTATTGCCCATGACAAAACACCAACCAACCAACGAGACAATAATTAAAAAGCAGTTAGTCATGTTCAATATTAAGGCTACAAATTGCCAATAAGGCGCAATTTTCAGTTCAATCAACTACTTATTTTTTTGAAGAAGCACTAAATTGAAGTACAAATTAAAATGCGGAGAGGAAGAATTGAAATTAATTTTTCCCTATAAACAATATATTGAAAAAAGAAAATAAAATTACATAATACAAGTAATTTACAGTTTTACAATTTGAACAATGAGTATCAACAACTGTATAATTTGTACAATTAGAGTTGGTCCGCAGGGGATACCCCTCTAATCTTTATTAAGACAGAAAAAATATATGCAATATATAAACACGCCGCCCATCCGGTATAGTGGTCAGTGAAGCTGACTGCGGTGCTGTAGGGACTGAGAAGGCATGGATGAATCCCGGAGAAGGCATGGATGTTTGTGTTGTAATCCTTTCTTCTGTATTTGTTGTATACCCCCGTGTTATACATTGCGTGGTGCACGGGGTTTATAAATGTTAATATATATATATATATAAACACAATTTTCCATAGCTTTTTTGAATAATACAGTTTTTTTAATTGTATCTGATGTTGTTACGGTAAAACAGGGAACACAGTAAGATACACTCATTTCATACAAGCAATCTATTTATTCCAGAGAATTGATTCTGTTTCGTAAAAATGGTTCTATGAATTCTACGAATTCTTTTGAAGGGTTATATTATGTCTTTATACACAAATATACTAAACTGATTTTAAAAAATTTGATTAATTGTTTCTCATAACAGTATTTTTTTAAATAAATTTTACATATTTAATTACTTATAGAATTATACAAACACATTTATTTTACTTATTTGTATTCTTTTGAAACTTAAAATATTTGACTTTTCTGAATATGCTCTAGAAGTAAACAAACAACTGATAACACTTTCTATACCAGTTTTCTTATCTGCAAGAGAAACCTAGTTGCAACTTAGACTTGGTTTTAAAAGTGATATCTACTATACCTCTCTCTATCTGTTATCTTTACACTGAGTTTTGTATTCGAAGTATAACACTTGAAAATGCGCTTGTAATTTGTATTTTCATTTTCATTTTCTAAAATTATCTTCATTTTTCCATTTAGAAAATTCAGATATCTAGAGAAAAGACGTAAAGAACATGTCCTGTTAATGTAGATTGCTTCTGGAAACAAGAAGTTTTGGAAAAAAGTGTTTTTCTTTTTTTTAAAATATTTTATCTTCTGTATTTATTAGATAATTTCACAAATAATTAATGTGTATTCGTTTTTCATTTCATTGCAGTAATTTGAAATAGATATCATGTATCTTTTAAAAAATAAATTTTTGAAATTTAGTTACTTCATTAAAAAAAAATAGAACTTTCTTTCTTTACTTTTCAGGAGAAATGTGTTCGAACAGTTCAAAAATTTGTGTCAAATAATTTTTGTGTGCAACATTTGCAACTACTTTGGCGCACTGTGCATCAATTATTTTTAATGAATATTATATTTTATTATATTGTGGCTAGATATATATATATATACAGCCGGAGTGGGCATTACGTCAATCGCGATCGACCGGTGGACCGCCAAGGCATTTTGGGGTGACCACCTAAAAATTTTACCAGTTAGTAATTATATACGGAAAATTCAAGATTGGCTGACCAGTACTAACTATAACAACAAACACTAACTTTAGATAAAAATGTTTCATTTTTTTAAAGTGTTTTGAATTGTTTCATAATAAATGCATTATTTGATATAATTATATTTGGGGCTATTATTATTATTGTTTGTATCTTGCGTTTTGCTTTAAATGCAGTTTTAAAGTTTTTTTTTTAGTTCCGTAGTAAGTACATAATCCGTACTTTTATTATTAAGTTATAATACTAACCTTTTCCTTACCTCACACACACACACCACACCTACGACATTGGGCAGAAGCGTACTCAAGAATTTTTAAAGGGAAGGGGGTCGAGGGTTGTAGGTCTACCATGCTCGTATCATACCCCAATGCGCAGCCTAACATATTTTTTTTTGATTTGTTGATTGAAGGGAACAAAAAACAGCAAAAATAAATTACTGAATAAATAATTAACATTAATAAATTTAAAAAAAATTACTAATATCAAATACTTAATAACATTTTACATACTATATACACAGGACTATAATGAATCGGGAAAAAAATGAAGGGTTATGAGGGAGGGTCCGGACCCGTGAACCCCTTTCCCGCCCTTGTGTGCGCCACTGATACTGGGTGGACATCAACTCCTTGAAAAAATTAGAAGTAACCCGCACCCTGGAAAAGTCTGCCCTCTCCTGATATATAGGGTGTCCGGGCTAAAAGTATCCAAAAGTAATGGCAGAATTTTACAGAACTACCCATCAGAATGTAATAAACTTTTATTGTTACGCGTAAAAGGCTCCTTGCGTTTCACATTAAGTGATATCTCTGAAATTTTCACAACTTGTGAAAGATGAAATAATTCAGAAATTTGTGCATTAGTTTTGGAAAAAAAAATTAACGCTTCATATTTTGTGTTGTTTTGAATACGATGGGGAAATATTTCATAAAGTAAAAAAAAAAATTTTTTTTTTTTATCAAATTTTATTCTGGATTTAAAATCCATGCATATATATACATTTTGTTGTAGTTCATAAATAAAAAAAAAACAATTATGTGCATATTTTAAAAACTAATGCGCAAGAAGCATTTTTAAAAATATTTTTAAAAAGAAATTTTTTTAAAGTCACAGTTTATATAATATTTTTAAAATATATATATTTATTTATTTAAATTGTGAAATATAATAATCATTTACTGTATTGATTCCAATTTCAGCTAATTAAACTAACAATTTAAGACATCAGTTTTAATGGTCCACCATTCCCTTAAGAAAAACAACACATTTATTTTGTGTTTCTAAATTTTAAAGTTGCTGTATAATGAAAGAATATATTTACATATTACAATGTCATGAATTTATATGAAAATCGAAACATTTTTCTGTCTGAAAATGTGTTCCGAATCTGGCTCAAGTTTCTTGATGTAAGATGAAGACAAAGAAACTTAGAGGGGGAATATTTGTTTTATAAACGAAAAAGATAGCAACGTGTAGAGATATCTTTAAGGTTTAATTAATAATAATAAAAAAAATAACCGAGTAATGATCTCGATGTATTCTTTTATCTGCATATATTAATTGATCTTCATGTGTATATAATGTCTTAAATTACAGCTATTAATTTTGATTTGTTTGGTTTCAGATAACCGTAGGTTGAAGTAACCCACAGTATAGAAAATGATTGTTCATTAATGTCACCCTTCAAAGCAATACCAGGGCTTTTGGCGACGGACCATGTAATTCTGAACCTTTGTCAAGTTGTGGTGACCTATAGTCACCCCTTACGTTCGAACCCTCCTGTCTATCTGAAAACCCGGCTAGATGTGTAGGAGGAACAAATGATCCATAGACATTATTCCAATCTAAACTGATTTATTAATTCTTATCACTTATTAAGAAATAGACACAACACAATTCTAATTAAAGTACATAAACCATGGTAGAGTGCAGAGGTGAGATATACAAATGCGGGATAATACTACAGAACTTCAACTGAATTTAAGATAGCTTAAATTTAAGATAGCTTAAACGCACACATTTACACCTACGCTGCACACTAATAATCAGCTTTTACTTAATCAAATTTACAGTACCTTATGCCTGAATGCTTCGGTTCCTTCACGGAGAACTTCAGGCACTATCGTTAGCTGGTTCAAATGCCGATGGCTCCACGCTCTGTAATATTTAATTACACTGCTTTTCAATCTTCAATAGCCACTTCTCTTTGCACACATCAAACGTATCAACCTCGCTTAACTTGTCAACAACTACGTGTCGACAGCTCACTCTCTTCACTTCACTTCACTTCACCACTTCACTTGATCTCTTACTTTGCTCTCTTTCAATTCGCGAAAGCCAAATTTATATAATATTCCTCATTTACATAAATCACATCTGGTTTCTCAATGAAGGTTGGTTGAAATAAATATTTTGATTTAAAGATAAAAGAAGAAATTAGTAGAAACCCGTATAGAACCGTCACAAAGTGACAAGATAACACTGGGGTAGTTTGGTACCCCACTCCCCAAACCTCTCCAATAAGCCAACATAAGGATTTGAGTCCCCACAAATATGGCATACGTCTTCCCATCTATACTTCGAGTTTTTAGTGACATCAGGACTCGAGCCGATGACTGTAGAAAAATAACGCCGACCACCGCAGTGGAAACAGAGGTTCAAATGTGATTAACTGTCACTAGATAAATTACAGTATCTGGCAAAAATCCCCGATGAAATGATGGATGTCTTTGGAAATAATAGCCCGCCTTAAGGACACTATTGTGGAGCAGAAAAGGAAATTTCTAGCATGTCCCTTGTAGATGATCCAAAAAATGAAAGACTATCACTGACTAGTGATGCTGCCATGGTGGGAAAAAAGGGAGGACTGCATCCTATTAAATGGAAGAGCAATCATCCAAATGATCATGATCGAGATAGACCTCAATTACGGCAGTGTGTGGAAGACTATTCACGACTGCCTGCACGTGTCAAAGGTGTCAATGCTCTGGGCCTTACGATTATTGATAGTTTTTTAGAAGCAAATATGGTGCGACCTGTCAATGGAGTTCTTGAACCATTTGGAGCAAGGTGAAGAGGATAACTTCAGTCATCTGGTAATCATGGATGAATCTTGGACCTATCAGTATGATCCGAAGACTAAAAAGATGAACAAGGTGTGGAAACACAGTGACTCACCTCTTCGCTGCTCGAAAAAAAGGAATAAAATGAAGAAGTCTGTATGAGAAAGGTCATGCTGTCTGTTTTCAGGACTGTCCCAGGACAGATAGCATTACCGGAAGAAGTGTCAGACCATTCACTAAATTAAAACTAAACTTAACTCCATGGTGCAACAGCCCATGAAGGCCAAGGTCTACTGTGCCGATCTCAGTATTCGTGACTTTAGGCGCTGAGGTGAATAAGCAGATGTCCCGATTAGGTGGTCAACCCGACGTGACAGACCATTCACTATGTCTATTATTGTACTCTGCTGAACAAATTGTATGCTGTTGTGATCAAGAAACTGCGTGATATGATCACCAAGTTGTACGACTTCTTTGACCGCAACGCACTTGCTAACTCATCTCAAGATGCAGTTAAGGAATAAGAGACATGGCTTTGGAATTTTGTCACATCCGTCTTATTCTCCCGATCTTAACCCAAGTAACTTTTTCTTCATTTAAGAACGTAAAAAAACTTTTTCAGGGTCGGAGATTTGACAAGAAAAATGACATCATTGAAAATATGGAATAATGGTTTCTGACGCAACCTGCTGAGCTCTACAATGGTGTCTTTGGATGGGTCAAGAAACACTGGGAGAACTGTACAACTCTGAATGGCGACAATGCAGTGAAATATTAAAAATGACAAATAAAATTTTTTTCTGTCTCGATAATTTTGGTAATAATTAAAAACTTTATGATATCATCTCACATATTAATTATACGTTAGTTATCCACCATTTTAAGTGCGCTTAGTTTGAATTAACTTCATTCTGGTGCACAGTAGTTCTCAAATTTTCATAATACGATGTACCGATATTCATTACTATATTCTCTCCACACCGCTGATTATCATTAAAAATTATAATGCATCCTTGTTGTTTTGCGTTGAAAATGTAGATCTATGGATAAAACTTTTCTAATCTGGTATTATATATATATATATATGTAATAACTTCTTCTAAGTCTTTAACTTTATCCCGTTAAATTATTTCCTAGTTCTTTCGCACAAGACCATTATAATCTTAATCTAATTGCTCCCGCGCATTTGCATCCAATCACGACTCCTGTTACAAAAGAGTCGTACGACCTTCACCGCCAGTTTAAAAACTCGGAGCAGACGGTTACGCGCTCTCTTGTCTGTTGCCCTCATCATGTAGTCGGCTGCAGTAAGTGTTTGTGTATTGTTGTGTTTGTTTATTTGTGATTACGTCCATCTATGTGTCTTCATGTTCAGTGTTTAATAAAGAAGAATAGCTTTTCCACAAGACTGCCTCTTCCATAATAATGAAAATGCAACATCAACCATATAAGGAAATAACAACACCGCCCACGCTATCAAGATCTTCGCCAAAAGTCATCCTCCTTTACTAAATCCGTCATCATCGTTATATATATATAAACATGACTTGGAGTAATGCAAAGGGCAGCCGTTTATTATATTCGATTATATATTATATATTATTTATTCGAATTCAGCAAATCGTTTGGTACCCCAAGCCATGAACAGAGACGAGAGTTCTTTCCAGCTCTTTCGTGCACGTGTTTTTCGTAAGTCCGCCGAAGTTGCAGTCTAAGTACTTATATGCGGGAGGTGGGTTGAGTTGTCCTGGTAGGGAGTTTTATCCAACTGACGTATAAAAAGCTGGGGATTCATCACATATATATAAGTATATTTGCAGATTGTACACCAAGTTTTCTTTGAAAAAGAAATAATCTAAGCAAAAATAACGCATTTTAATTCTGGTTGAAATATTTCACTCACAGTAATACCCCGAAATCACGCAATAGGACTGAGTGCAAACCGCGTAAATCGAATACGCGAAGTCGGGGTATCATTTTGCATATAAATACATGAAGATTATTTTTTAGTTGGGACCGGACACGACAGAAAATAATAATTTAGAAAAAAAAAAGTTTAATAAAATCTTAGACAACTCAAATACAAAATCGCAAGCTGAAGAAATTTTTCGATGTTTACTACAAGGTTTCATAAAACCTAATAAAGTAGTTAGCCGGTTTATATATAAAAAAAATTTTCTCCCACAAAATTTCCTCGCAGCATGCCAATAATTTTTTTATTCCTTGTTTTGTTGAAAAAATACGCTCTTCGTTGGAGACTGTTTTTTATAATTTGTAACCCTTTTTGAACTAACCTGAGGCCTTCTGTCAAAAATTTCCAGCTATCATTCGATCTTCTGATTTAACTGGGTCGTTCTAAAGATTCAAGTTCTTCAAGGTCTTGCTCTGCTCAAGCATTTCTATTAAGTTTATCAATTGTCCGCTCCAGTGGCACACGAAGAATATTAGGGCCCTCTGCAATGTCAGGTTTTGGACCCCAAGCCGTATTTTACAAAGGTCCCCTAGAATCCTGCCCTCCCACACACGCGATGCGGGGGCGTACGTTACGCCACTGGTCAACTCCTGATTGTGGGAATCCAGAAGCTCTTGAACATTATCACTATCCACTTCTGAATGTATTTTCTTGGCATTCGACAACTTCTTCAATCCCATTACTAATTTCATTGAGATCTGGAACTGACTTCGCCTAAGTTTCAGTGATAAAAAAAAGACAAATCACGAGGAAATATAAAAATTAGGTAACTCCGGGTTCACACACACATACACACGAAAGTCGGGGTAGCGTAAGAGTCGAGGTTTTTCTGTTTTTATAAGAAAAAAAAATTCCGGTTTAATCAGCATTTTAATTTTGTGCCAAAATTATTTACGGTACCCGACTACCCTAAAATTCTGAATTTTACCATATATAGACAATTTTTTATGATTTATTTTATAGTGCATCTTATTTTCTTTCTAAAAATACCAAGTTTATAATTTTCTTTTCGCAAGAACAAAAACTACAAGTGTTTTAGGAAAAGCAGATGTCATTACTTTAAGCCAGATATGTCATACTGTATGTAACACACGGTATAGTTCCAAGACCAAAATGTAGGTGCCGCCATTACAATATGGCTTGGACCGGAAGTGTGACTGTACGAAACACTGTAGACCGTCAGAGAGAGTTTGGATCGGAACAAGCGATCCATTCGTTCCCATTTCGTTGTCCAATCCTGGACTTTGTAAACTTTACTTATTTTTACTTATTTTCTTTAAATGTTTGTCTTGTAATTGTCTAAGTGTCTGTCTTTGTAACTGTTATTTTATGTCATTAAATATAATAATTTACCCCGAGATTCTATTAATTACTTTTGGCTTATCCATGTAATGACGTAAGCGGCAGTTACAATACTTTAAAACGCGTTTTTCTCGAAATGTGTTTTTTTTTTAATGCTCAAACGGGAACAGCGATTGCTCAAAAAGTTTTGAAAATAATTAACTGAAATTTTTTGTGTATATTCTGTGTAATAGTAAAAGTCCCTGTTTTATTACAAAATTTACTGTCCCTTATGTTAAATAACTGTTTTCTTAAGCAATTTCATATAATAACTAAGATAAAGTGCTCAAGTTTTTGTAAACATTAAAATGTCTTTTTTCCTGAAGGTTATTTCAAAAATGAATAACATAGAATTGAACATCATAATTGAACATTTGTTTATAAACTTTTGTTACAGAATGGGTCCCGTTTATGTTATTTTTTGTACTTTTTCTCATTTTAGTTTTATAATAATTTTTTTCTCTTCTTAGTTTTAGCAAATTTTTCTTAAAATGTTTAAACAAATCTGAAAACAACAAAAAAATACCCATATCTCCATTTTTTTTCCTTAAAAAAAGTTGTCGCAAGCAGACGAATACCTTAAGAACCAAAAAAAAAAATTATTATACAGAAAAGGAATGTTAAAATTTTCTTGAATGATGGTATTATATTTGAAAAAAGCAGTGCCAATTATACCTCAAAAAGAATGTGTCTGTGCTTCGCTCTGCTTAATAATCCTTGTCAATACAAGTATCAAAATTGGTTTGCAGTACAAAAAGTATAATGATTATGATGCTGTAAAAACACATTAGAAAATTTGCCAATTATCCTCTCCTTTCAATTCAATATTCATAAAAAGTTGCTGAGGAAAAAGAATCATGTTTTGATTAGTCTACTCAATTGAAATTAAGATGATTTACGATGAACAGCTGCGCGCATGAGAGTGGAAGCTTCTTTTTTCTTAGTTATTAATTTAACCTTCAGAGAAAAACTACGCTGTATGCTCTGGCTATCAGTATTACAATAAGAAACACACATCAGCGCTGAGTTCGAAGAGGTTCTAACACGCTCAGAGAAAGCTCATCAAACAAATCCAAAAATAAGTAAACAAATAAATAAATTGTTTATAAGTAAATAAACAAATAAATAAAACTTGTTTACATCGTGATGAATTAAAATTTCTGAATAGAACTTTCATATTAATAAATTAAAATCGATATGTAAAGACATAAAATATTGAATTTTTGAATGATTTTAAATGAATATTTAAGGTAATAATTTTTAAAAGAAATATGTACCAAAAAATATATTAATGATCAATAGCAAGTAGAATTTTTAGTGTACTCAAGAAAAATGTATTAAAAATGCAATTTTTTTTCTCTTTAATTTTGTGAATTATAACATTGAAAAAGGTTAGAAAAATATTTTGTAAGAAAAAGCAAAAATTTTAATACGACTGCTATGTTTGACATGCGTATAAAAAATTAATGATTTTAGACACATTTTACACAAAATTGTTTATTCGTAGCAAAATAAATTACATGTCACATTTCTTTTAGAGCTAAACATAATAAACTATTTTTAAACAATTTTACAAATCTTTTACAGTATGGCATCATATATAAAGAAAGACGTGGCATACAAGATCCTTGACAATATATTCTAGTCTAACTCTATATCTTTGTAAAAACAGTAATTGTAATTCCATTACAACGTATGAAAGGAAAACGAACTCCGAGCTTCACAAAATAGAGAACTGATTTTCCTCTAGCCCGAAATCAGTTCAGGCGTTCAAAATTTGGCACCTTTAAGGTGTCCGGCCCACATTCAGGTGATCCAAACAATCTGTTTACCCTTTCGTGGGCCATTTGTTTCTCATTTGAATTTTTCGCTGTTTTTTATGTTTTATCAACAATTAAACAATAGCATTGAAGGAAATATATTTTATTTTGACAAATTTTATGTTTGCATTTAAATTTTAGGGGTGGGAAAAATACTTCCCAAGTAACCCTTCATACCATACAGAAAATTAAATATAGTGGTGATTATTTGCCATGCAAAGATGAGAAGCATGTTGCAATACTCAAGAGGAGATCCCGTTCTGCACACATGTAGCGGGTCTTCGTTTCTTGTTCCTTTTTGTGACATTTCCTGCATCGTCTATAGTTGAAAACCATCTTTGGCACATGATTTCCCACACTGGCTAAACGCACATTATCCGAAACTACGCACTTCTTTGCTAGGAAGCTAGCAGGACGTCCCTTTCTTTTTCTTGAGGAATATCCGTCTATTAGCTGACGAGCTAATGCTATACGAAATGTTAGCTAGTCTATACTTCTGTTTCTTTTGTTCACTTGCCACAGTATGAAACTATTTATGATGGCAAGACCAATAAGAAAATAAAAGATTAGAGTATGGGCATTAGTCTTTCCATCGTTATAATAGCAATGCCAATGTATTAAAAAGGGTTTTGCGCTTCCCACAGGTGTATTTCGTTAGATCATGTAGATAGGAAGTAATCTTTCCAAGGCCCACGAAAAGATTAGCAAAGTTGAAAAATTTATACAATTAGATATTTGGCAAACATGCACAAAATACAGCATGTGGACAACAATATGGTATGAGAAGAGAAGTGAAGTCAATTATAGATCTAATTAATTCAATACCATTAATTAAACTTATACTGTTAGTACCAATATCAGATTGAACAAAAATAAATACGTATTGCTCACCAATCCTGAACTACACAAAAAAGGGGTTAAATATATACTTGAATGCTTTTTATCGAATTTTACAAAAGAGATTAAACCTCTTACATATTGTCTAACTTTATTAATTTTTCAAAAATGGGATCATTCAGAAAGTATTATTTTCATTTTTTGAATGGTAAAAAGGCTTTAAAAAATTGATACCCTAAAAGGACAATAATAACATTTATAAAGATTGTGACACAAACATATATTTTTTTCCCTAATTTTTTATATTTTAAGTACCTTTTTTTGTACCGAAGCAAGAAGGACGCTTAAATTACAGCCATCGAGGAACAATTTAATGAGTATTGTGACATTTTTTGGCTTTAATGGTAAAAGAAGTTATTTTGTTCTGTCTACTTCAAGGTTGGATATGCTGAACATAAAAGCTTCATTTCAATATAACGCTCAAAAATTCACAGTATAAATAGAAGAATCGCGATTCAAAAATAACTACTAAAGGGAAAAATGGTCAAAATGACACGAACAGAAAATATAATCGTTGTTATGATTCCTAACGTTTTTCCCTATGCAGAACTGCTCTTCAAGGTTTATCTACAGTTGAAGGTTTTAAAGTTCAACGACCTGATTGGAAAACCAAGGATTCTCGCTATCTTGCTAATGAAGTCTGAATGAAAATGAAGGAAATGCGTTGGTGCTTCTTAAATCTGGATGTTCGTAAAAGCAGATTTTCCAAAAATATCGTTGGAAAATTCAAAAAAAAATCCTAACGAAATTTTTTTTGAAAAAAAAGAGAAGAAATACGATTTGTTTCAGATTCACAGTGAAAAAACAAAGTTTTTTCTCCTTTTATTTTCACAAAATTGCTTTCGGAGTACTCTAAACACAGTATTTCTTATTTGTAGAATTTTTTTTAACTATCCCCAGCATGTTAAGTATCTTATCATCAATTAAGAAATGGCAAGTTAAATTTTTTAAATGATGTTACGAAGAAAAATGACTGGAAAAATAGTTATAGACTGGATGTAAAATTAAGATCAGACGTTTCACATGATTTTCTACTTTATCAATGGGCTCAATTCAGGACTATCACGTGATAACGGCAATCACGTGTTCACGGTTTAATTCAAAACTGTTTTTAAACTTGCCTGTACTTGTTGTTCTATTAATAAATTTGGATAAAATTTCAAATTTCATAATTGAGAAAGAAGCTCAAGTATTATAAAAAAAAGTTTTCCCTAAAAGAATTCAAAATTAATCCTCTTTTATTCGTGTACTTTAAAATTAAGTTTATTTGGCTTATTTTTGAGCGTTATTATAGTTGACAAATACGTACATTTTGAAAGAAAGTTTCGGAAAAGAGCAAAAGAGAGAGAGAGAGTTGGCAACAACGAAGCGAACGAACTGATTAGCTGGAAACACATGATTGCATCTATCCTATGATTATGACATCACACGAATTTATGAACTAATAGGCTAGGAACACGTGTTTATCATTATCATGTGACAATGACGTCACATGAATTCAGCCTGTTTAATTTTTTTGAATTCTGGTTTAACAAAGAATGCAAGTACTTAATTTCTTTACTAAGTATGATTTCTGGAGAAATGAGAGACACGGAATAACTGAAATCGAATAATCTCTATTATGATTTCACTCTTTCCACTTCAGTTGTAAAGTTCGAATAAATCTGTTAATTTCTGAAACACATTATTAATCGCCGATAGAAACCTGATTCTATATATTTCTTTAAAAAAATTAAAGAAAAAACCAAATTTTGTTACAAAAAATAGAAGTTATAAATGTTGATTTTTTTTAATGCATTTTCCTCTGACCTTCCTTTCCTGTCATTCATGATCTTTAAAATATCGATTAATTTATTCGTATGGCGAAATGTATGAATTATAAACATTGATATATACTTTATTTGCATTTTTAATTTGTTATAACTTTGTTCAAAAATTCTTTCTATTTAGTGAATCGTATGTTACAGGCGAACTTCAATCAATTAATTTTCCTCATGCATATTTTGTACTGATTTTATCTTGGGTATAAAATTCACAAATCAATTCATTTATGTTAAACAGAATTTTGAAACAGTTGAAGCCAATTGATACAAAGAGAAAAACCTTCCTTTCTTTTTTAAAAAGACATTAATATTTTTTTTTATTTCGATAATTAACCTACAAGTCATTATCAGTTTTATTTCTACTTAAAAGATTAGTTTATATAAAGGTAAATAGCTATTAAGACGTTTTAATTGCTATATTTTCTTATCATGATCAACAAATTAAGTTATTCACGAAAAATAAATTAAAATTTCAACAGACGTATGAACATATCGAAAACATTAATTTTTTCAAACAGGTACTTAGAATTCCCATTAAGAATTTTTGAAGCGTGCTACTTTTTTATAAATTAATTTTAAAGTCTGCTTTAGAAATAAATAGAAGCTTTTCTATTTATTTCTATTGATTAGTATACAGAAAAAGGCTTAGTCATGTGGAATTTCAAGAAAAACGTTATTCGTTCAACCGAAACAAAGCCTCGATAATAAGAATTTGTGCGCATGCGCATTTTGTCTTGAATAATACTGAGTGATATGCTGAATATTAAATAAATTATAATTTTAAAAAAACTAAAGAACACGCTTTTATACTGAATCGAACTAAAAAGTAAAAAAATAGTTCTTAATATAAGAATAAAATGATGAACGAGAAAATTAATGTCATTGGGGTAAAAGCTGGGGTGTTTTATAAATATATCAATTGTTATAATTTCTAACTTTTTTCAATTCCGAAATTGCACCCCACGCTTTTACCCCAATGACATTAATTTTCTCGTTCATCATTTTATTCTTATATTAAGAATTATTTTTTTACTCTTTAGTTCGATTCAGTATAAAAGCGTGTTCTTTAGTTTTTTTAAAATTATAATTTATTTTTCATTTTTTAGTTCGATTTACAATAAAAGCGTGTTTTTTAGTTTTTTAAACTGTCATTTATTCATTGTTGAATTTATCCTTGAGTTTGATATTTGGAGCCAGAATTACGTGGCTGCTGGAATAAGTCTTGCTTTTCAATGGATTTTAATTAAAGGGTCTGAAGTGTATTTATTCTCTCCGTTTACGGGGCCTCGGATGAGTCCCGTATCGTTATATTAGATTAAGTCTCAAAAGAACAGGTCAAACAAATAAAATGTGTGGTAAGAAGAAAAAAAGTTCGAATTAAAAAATAAATTAAGTTACCCTGTTTTTATAACGGACTAAAAAGTATAAAACTCCTCCTTTTCGTTTTTTTTTCCTTCTTTTTTCACATTTTCATGCATTGTCATCCACTTCTGAGATATGGTCCAAATTTCAAGTCTCTAGCTCATCGGAACGTCACACAGTTTAAAATCAAATATTCTCACCTTTTAAACGTATTGCTATAATGTTAATTCGTATCATTACTTCTAAACGTATTACTTTATAAAAATAAAAAATATTTAGCAGTTAAAACATAAATTATTTTTTTCACATCACGAGCCTTTTTTTTTTTTTCTTTTTTTCATTTTCAGAAAAATGTTTATATTATAGTAAGAAATTGATAGCACACACCCACCCTCCACTTTCTCACATACAGACACATTTTTTTTTGTTTTATTTTTATAAACCGCAAGTGTATTAATTAAAAACACTCCTTGTAGGGTTACACCTTTTTCTTTTAGTCGGTAAATCTGGAATTAGTCGCCAAATCTCGAAATGGTATATCGAATTAGTCGCCAAATCTGAAAATTGTATGTGCAATAAGTTCCCAAATCTGGATGTGGTATATGGAATTGTCGCCAAATCTGATTATCGTGATTCCTGACGATCCTGATGAGGACAATGGAACAAAATTATGAAATTATTGTATTGTCATCGGTCCTTGACAAGTGTGCAAAATTTCGAATTAACCTGACCTTTTTAAGTGGGTGAAAATCGAGTTCCAAGATTCCGTTACATGCAAGTGAAACTTATAAAAGCGTGTTAAAAATGTGTTTTTAAGTCTTTTTTTTTTTTTTGCTTAAAAATTATTAAAATCATAGCAAATCAGTAATTTTTAAGATTTTCTTACAATATGCTCTTTACAAGTAATCTTTTTCTTTACGTCCTAGAATTAATTTTGAAAAAGCGTGTAAATGATTTTTTTTTTTTTTTTTTGATATTTAGTGTTACTTGAATTAGAATACACATAAAAAATTCTTTTAAGAATGTTATAACAAGAAAAATTATTTAAATGCAATATTTTGGCAAAAAACAAGGAAAGAGTGACACATTTACGAAACATCATCCTCTCATGAAAAATACTAAAATAATAATAATTTGCCTATGCATAGCTAGGACTTCTGTGCAGAGAGAGAAATTGGACTTGGAATTTTAAGAAATTGACATTATTTTCAGAGTTACGATGAATTGAAATAATAATTGAGTTTGTTCTTAAAATTTCTCTATTCTGATGTATTAAAATATGAATAAACAAAATATGGGAAAATATTATAAAAATAAAAGCACAATTTTCACAAAAGGAGAATGTTTTGAAAATATGTCATTTTATATCGATTTTTGCTAAAAAAAATTCTTTTAAATATATTTTTATTGTGATATATTCTTGAAACAGCTTTATACGTATATTTTAATTTAAGCGACATTAAATATAAATAAAAAAAAGTTTTATTTATAAGCTTTTGCAAAATCACGATTTCGTACATAATAATCTTAAGGTATACGAATACCCTAAAATTGTGAGTTTTGCCAAAATTTGATAATTTTTTTATTCATATTTTATATTTTAGGCCATCTTATTAGCTTTATAAAAACACCAAGTTTATTATTTTTCGTTCACTAGAACAAAAACTACAAGTGTTTTGGTAAAAGCAATTGCCATTACTTTTTAAGCAAGATGTCATACTTTAAAACACGTTTTACTCGAAAAGTGTTTTTCTGAAAATACTCAAACTGGGCCTGCGATTGCAAAAAAAGTTTTGAAAATAATCAGCTGAAATTTTGTGTGTACGTTCTATATAATAGTAGAACTGTTTTAACCTTCAGATTTATCAATCACTGCTTTATTACAAAATTTACAGCCCCTTATGTGAATATAATCACTGTTTTATTACAAAATTTACAGCCCCTTATGTGAATATAATCACTGTTTTTTTTAAGCAATTTCATATAACTAAAATAAAGTGCTTTAGTTTTTGTAAAAATTAAAATATCTCTTATCCTAAAGGTCAATTCAATATTGAATAACATAGCAACACATCAGAATTGAAAATCTGTTTATAAACTTTTGATACAGAATGGGCCGCGTTTATGCTATTTTTTGTCAATTTTCACCCATTTTGGTCCCATTTTAGTAATAATAATAATTTATTTTTCTCTTCTTAATTTTAGCATATTTTTCTTAAAATGTACTAAACAAATCTAAGACCAACAAAAAAATCCCCATATCTCCATTTTTTTTTTTTTTTAAAGTCGGAAGCAGTCGGATACCCTAAAATACTGTTCTCGGATTTTTTCTTTCTTTCTATAGATTTTGCTAAAATCGCACTTCTATTTCTTTCAACAATTCGAATCTGAGAAATTATTAATTATCATAATTTGTCAGTTGTTGATTGACACCTTTTGTAATTTGACAATCCTTAAGATATATTACCGGGGAGTCAGACATTCTCTGTTATAACTACCGTAAAATCCGGCGTATAACGCGCACTTTTAACACAAAAAATATGATCGAAATTTACGGATGCGCGTTATACAACGGGTATTAAAACGAGAGCTTTAAAATTAAAAACAGAGATGATTATAGAAAGACCTTAGATTTCTACTTGTATCGAAATACTGTTTATTTAAAGGAAATGACATACCATGTGAACTTAAAGCGTCGTAGTTCTAGAGGTATACTCTTTTTTTCGTAAAATAGAGGGGGGGGGGGCGTCGTGTTATACGGCGAATATACCAAAAAACTAAAAAATGCAATCTGAAAGTATACTTTCGTTATATGGAGGTGCTTGCTATACGCCAGATTTTATGATATTTTTGATTTTTGCTTATTCATTCATTTATGTATTTATTTTATTTTATATTATAGTCATGTAACAGATCTTTACGCGACCTTCACACTAACCTCTTGGGGGAATCTTTAGGCTAGCATTCGCTTTAATTCACAGCCATCCCTCTCAAGAAGAAACCCTGATATGGAGATAAATTTGACTGTATAAAGTTAAGGTTTTGTAATTGTAAGATAGAAGGAGCGAAGAAACTGTTGTGACCTTTCGAAGGTGAGATTTAAATTGATTTTCATAACTTGAGTTAAGAACGGAGTTTGCCACTATACTAAATTAGTGGATTGGGAATTTATAGTTTAAGATAGATTAGGTTAAATTAAACTGATTGCTTGCGCTTGTTCACTTAGAGTTGATTGCTTTCTTTATATCACTCCTAGGGCATCCTCTTGTGGTTGGTTGGTGTGCTTTAATGATAATAAAATAATAATTATTATGGAAGTTTCTGGTCATGCTTTGTCCCCCCCCCACACACACCCTTAGGTAGGGACGGTGAGGGAGCGATTTCAACGGGAAGTCGCTCACAATCAGAACAATGAGAAAAAGTTCATAAATGAGAAAGTGTCATGTTGCTGAAACTTCTTTCAACATTTCTCTTCGAAGGAAAAAAAAATTTTTTGTGGCTTTGTTTGAAATTGTCTAATTATTTTTTGGGTATAACTAAAGTTAATTTATGTAAGGAAGAAATACATATTATTCACACGAATATTTAGTATTTATTCGAATATATGCCGCCATCCTTCTAAGCCGCACCCCAAATTTACACCACGTTTTTGTGAGAAATAACAAAGAGTGCAAAATGGTTTATCGATCTTCCTTTCTAACGAATTTCACCGCTTTCGATTCTGAGCCGCACCCGATTTTCAGTAGCATTAGTTTTGGACAAAAAAGAGGGGTATAGATTCGAATAAATACGGTATTTTGTAATAAAAAATATCAGGAACTATTTCAATTACCTTTTTCATACAAATAGATTTTTAGATTCTGTTTATTCATTCCTTTCATTATATTATAAATTCCTTTCCAGATAAGTTTGAGTTTCGCCTTCATTCCAGAAAAAAATATTGTCTCGTTTTACATTATTTGTTCATATATCAAAAATCAATAGCGAATCCATGGATACATTTCCTATTATTTATTTCCCGCAATTCCTATTTTTTTATTAAATGCCCTTTTTTTTCCTAAATTAATTTCCTTAGGTACTTAGGAAAGCTTAAAATAAAAAAACTTAGCAAAAAATATTATGGGACAAACAAACATTACGAAAAGCAGACAAACACGGTAATTTATTTTTTAAGATGGAAATATTAATAAATAATCCATCTTGTAATTTTGAGATTCTGATTTAATATAAAAACTTTAAAACATATAATATTGAGTACCTTTTGGGACGTTATTAGTTGTTTGTGTTTTAAGCTTACCATAGCAAATAAATTCGTTATTATTATGGTTTCAATTTTTCCATCCGTTTTTCCCCCCAAATTCGTTCAAATTATTTTCTTATTATTTCTTTATCGAAACGGAAATCGCGTAATCGTTTGCATCAAAATTCATTTTCAATAGTTATTTTTTCTAAAAATTATTTAATGGCACACTACAGTGAAAGGTTTTTCATAACTTATTTAATATTAATGAAAAATCTAAAAATTTAAACCAAGCTCAAATGTTAGAACAATAGAGAAGAAAATAAAATTTAGCTGTAGAAAACTCATTACCTTTCTTTTTTTTTTAAATATTTGTGTGTGTGTGAAACGGTGTACGATAATAAATTTTAAAATTTAATGATTTTTCTGTTCAATATGCGCAAATTACTCAGTTCGTAATCTCTATCTACACTTAATGTTAGAACAATAGAGGAAAAAATAAGAAAAATTAGCTGCAAAAAACTCATTACCTTTCTTTTTTAAAAAATATTTTTATGCGTGTGTGTGAAATGTGTACGATAATAAATATTAGAACTTAATGATTTTGCTGTTCAATATGCGCAAATTATTCAGTTCTTAATCTCTACACCTTAATCAAAATGAGCGAGACAATCAAGTTCTTGGCCAAACAACCACTTTCAAAACATTCTATTGTTTGTCAGGAAAGTACGGCTTGAAAAACGGAAAAAAAAAGCTTGGAAAATATTTTGAATTAAAAAAAAACAAATAAAAAAAAAGCAAAAGCTGTTGCGTAACAGTTTTCCGAGCGGAGTTGAGATGAGCTTCTACGGAATTCGACGGAGAAAGAACGAACTGAGTTTCTCTGTTCCGTCGCCATTGTAGATCTACCGCCTGGATGACACTGCGCAGGCGCGGGTTTTCATTGATCGCAGTAATCTGGCGTTGATTTATGACGCTGCCTTGCCTGCTTTTAAGAGTTTCTATGGGCTAATCACATTGTAATCGACAGAACTCATCAGACCATATTCTCTCTGAAAGTAAACTCGCGCGTCTTCGATTTCATTTTCAAACAGCTTTTGATTGAAGGATCGAAAATGTGTGCTTCTTGTTTGACGCCATAACAAGATTATGAGTTGGGCTGAATGAGATGTTTGAATAATAATGTTTTATTTGTTTTTAATCTTATAACTGTCATTAGTTACGGTGGATTGTAATGAAATTAATTAGGTTTAAAGAGATATTAAATCTCCAAATTTCTTCGAATGTATTTAATTATGCATATGTTCTTTAATGTAGCCTTTTAATGGGGAAAATAAGATTGATTGAAGATGGGGTGATAGTGAATACTTAAACGTTTAAATATGTTTGGGTAATTTTGAATAAACAATTAATTTGCAGTAGTAATTTTAATAAAAATAACATTTTAGTTTAAAATAACTATGCATTCATTTTTGATTCGTCGTTCAAATCTGTTCATTACATTATTATGGAAGCAGACAATAGACATTATTCTACTGCGGGGTTCTTTTTCTGTGGTCCCCCAGGGGTCCCCAGCATTTTTCTAGGCTGTCCGCAAAGGTCTCATTTCATGTTAAGATTTCTTTTAAAGACTTTGAAAGGCCTCGTAGAAAAATTGAAAGATGTGTCATCCTGGTCTAAATCACTAATTGATCACTAAATTGATTACTAGTCTAGATCACCAATTAATACAGTTAAACTCAATATTTTTTTGAAATCAGTATTTTGTATAATGTTTTTATATTATATATAATTTGCTGTTAAAACTGTTTTCTTAAAGGAAAAGAAAAAGAAGCGTTAAAAAAATGTCTGTCGATAAATAGCAGATGAAACTTTATATCACTCAGCCATGTGTTGGGAGCCAGGAAAAAATGTTCGAAATCTTGGAGGGCTGCGCTGTGAGGCTGATACATACAGGGTGGCCGCGGCGATCGAAAGTTTAAGAATCGCTATTCTAATGTATTATCAGTAAAGTGACAAGTGACGTTCTTATTTCTGTGTGCCAGAGTGTACTTTAATAATTCACTTGGTGACAATCAACAAAAGTAATTTTCAGAAATACTGTGAAATATGTTTAACGCATAGATTCTCAACCTTTTTTGAACTGGCGCCATCTTTTCCAGTGAATATTTCGATACTCCCCCCCCCCCCCCCCCTCCAGCTCTAGAGAAATGAGAGTGTACATAATGCATGGTGAAAACAAGTGTTAAATTTTTAAAAACATTCTATTACTAACAGAATATATTTTTTAGTTTAATTTTTTTCTAAAGCCCCAATTTTTTACTTGCGAATCTGAAATAGCTATTGCCACAAATACATTTAAATGTGTAATATTATACATTTTAGTCACAGATAGGATATTGTTGGAATTGAAACGCTGCTGAATTTCTTTATTTAAAAGAGTGGAATAAAAAAGTTTTAGCTTACCTGTTATAAAAACAGGCAGGGTTTTGATGATACAATGTAATTCATAATAAACTATTGCTTTCAAAATAAATATAAATTGACAGTTTCAGCCTTTAAAGAATCACGTTAATTCCTGGTTAACATATTTAATTACGTTTCTTGGATAATATACGTAATGAAATGCAGTGGACGAAACATGTTTCATACCGCTCACAGACAAAGACAACACGTGCACTACAGAAATTAAAAAATGCACTATATCATTCAATTTAATGTAGATCTGAATGTAATGTAATCTCTTTCAGTTTTTCACACATCTGCTTCCGGAACTACCGAAATATGTGAATTTTCGTACATGTGATATAGAAATGATTCCCATCCGGTATAGTGGTTAGCGACACTGACTGCTGTGCCGTAATGGCCTGGGTTCGAATCCCGGAGAAAGCATGGATGTTTGTAAATGTATAGTGCCCCTTCGCGGCATGGGGGTACTCTAAATAGCCGTCGAGCCGCAAGTCCTCTCGTGAGGTTGGTGGAAGAGAGGTGGGAGACCCCTGACCACTCCCTGGGGGTTCTTCCTCAAAATTGGGGTGGAATCGAGCTAAATCGAAATGTCGCATGGTGCTCAAAGCTACGATTAACGACAGGCGTACAATCTAGCCCGATGCCATGATGAATTTCGTGGGCCTTGATCTGACTACGTCAGACAGGTGGCATTAACAACAATAACAGAAATGATTTAAATGCATACAATCAACATAAGGTAAACAGTATTAAAGCTTACTTTTGGAAGTACAAAATCAGCGTGTTTTTTAAAGTCTTTTTTAGACTATATTTGGTTAATCTGCCCAAGCCCCTCCATTCCATCTCAACGCCCCCTAATTTTCTTTGAGTCTTTTACTGCCCCCCCCTCTGAAAGCCTCAAACCCCCACAAGGGGGTGCTATCACCCAAGATGAGAACCTATGTGGTTTAACGAGAAAACACTAAAGACAAAATATCGGTCAAAACGAAATAATACACCGGTCCCGACCAGTAGCGCTCACAAAAAATTTTCAAGGGTCCATGGTCGAACGTCCCCCAACTCGTATCATACCTGAAGACAACACCAATTGATTCTTCTGATTTTGTCAATTTTGTTAACAAAAAAACCGTAATAAATAAATCATTGAATTAATAATTAGCATTAATTAATAAAATAGATTATTAATTACAAGTGTTATATACAGGTATAGAACAAAATAATAGGAACATTCATTTAAAAATGAGTCGTACTTCAACCGCCCAATAAGCAGTTGCCACGTGTCGCAACAGTGTGCCACCTAGTGGCGACGAAAAGGAAGGTATCAGTCAAGTATTTTACAGTGTGAAAGTTGCTTGAGAAAATTCTTTTCCCAGCTAAGCGGGATTATGTGCGACTTCTCTGACGTGAAAAGAGGTATGGTAATTGGAGCTCGCCTTGCTGGAGCCTCCGTGTCCAGAACAGCCAACCTTGTGAGTGTTTCTAGGACCACTGTGTCAAGGGTTATGACAGCCTACACAAACCTGGGTAAGGTGTCTTCTGCGAAGCACAACAGTGGGCGAAAGTTGAAGTTGAAGGACCGTGATAGACGGGTGTTGAAGAGGATAGTCGCTCGAAATCGCAAGACTACACTGCCGCAGATAACGTCCGAGATGAACACCTACCTTCTGAACCCCGTATCCATGAAAACTATTCAACGAGAGTTGCATGCTGCGAACATCCACGGCAGAGTAGCTATTCGAAAACCGTTAGTTTCGGGGCGGAATGCTGCAAAGAGATTACAGTGGTGCCGAGACCACCTAAACTGGACGCAATTGCAATGGGAGCAAGTCATCTGGTCTGACGAATCCACATTTACATTATTCCAGACCACCGGACGTGTGTTCGTCTGGCGAACACCGACAGAAGCATTTCATGTTGATTGCCTGGTTCCAACTGTGAAACATGGAGGGGGTTCTGTGATGGTTTGGGCAGCAATATCTTCCCGTGGGTTGGGGCCTCTCGTTGTCTTGAGGGGGATGACTACAGGCGACCATTATCGAAGCATTCTCGCCGATCATCTTCACCCTATGCTTCAGACTCTCTTTCCAGGAGAACGTCCTGTGTTCCAAGACGACAACCCCTGTTCACACGCCCCGCTGTGTTCAAACATGGTTACATGAGCATGATGATGAAGTGGAACATCTAACCTGGTGTCCTCAGTCAACCTGATCTCAATATCATTGAGCCTTTGTGGGGTTATTTAGAGAACAAAGTTCATGCTCGGTTTCCACCTCCTCGCACACTATTTGAATTCGAGACTGTCCTGCACGAAGAATGGGTGCAAATTCCTATGAATTTTGTTCAAGACCTTTATTTTTCAATCCCACGTCGAATGCAAGCAGTCATTCAGCCCAAAGGTGGCCCAACACCATACTAATTAAAAAATTTCATTTTTTTTCACAGGTGTTCCTATTATTTTGTCCTATACCTGTATATATAGAATTATTATCAATCGAAAAAAACTCAAGGGCTTTGGGGGAGGGTCCGGTCCCCTAGGGCACCCCTTTTGTGTGTGCCACTGGTCCCGACAAACTACTGTGTATTTTCATCCCTCCCCCCCTCCTATCACGAAACGAAAATCGCTGAACTCGAAAAGATTTCTCTTCTGGGAGTGAACAAAGTACGAAAAACACCACTGCTTTTTCTTACTTTCTTTCTTCCTTTTTTTTTTTTTTTTTTTTTTTTTTGAAGAAGAAGAAGAATAATTTTTTACAAGCACAATGGTAAAGAGCTCACGGGGAAAGAAAAATGCTATTTCGCTCATCAGAAGATGGAGTTACTTAATGTTGATCAAAACAAGACGAAAACGGAAATCTGTAAAGATTTTGGAGTTATTAACTCGACATGGTCAGCAATTATTAAAAAAAAGAGGCAACAAACTACAGAAATGTTTGAACAGAATAAGTTTGAGCCAGAGCAGAAACGGATGAGAACAGCCGAGGAATTACAGACGGCTTTACTTGTTTGGTTCAAACAAGCAAGATCTCAGAATGCTCCTATATCAAGACCTTTAATTCTAAAGAGAAGTAATAAATTTTCTAAACACAAAAGGGTATTACATTTTCTGCAAACCTAGGATGGTTGGAACCTTTCAAATCCGAAATGAGGAATATCATAAAAAGTATGCGCAGTTATTTAGATGCGCATTCCAATGTATAAATTGTGATGGATCTGGACGCGACCTTCTCATTAATCCTCTTGGAGAAGCTTTGAGGCTAACATTCGCGTTAATTCACAACCATCCCTTTCAAAAAGAAACCCTGATATGGAGATTAGTTTGACTATATAAAATCAAGGTTTTGTAATTGTAGGATAGAAGGAGCAGAGGAACTGTTGTGGCGATACGTAGGTGAGATTTAACTCATTTTCATAACTTGAGTTAAGAAGGGAGTTAGTTGGCCAAAAAACTAAATTAGTGGATTGAAAATTTATAATCTAAAATAGATTAGGTTAATTTAAACTGATTACATGCGCTTGTTCACTTAGAGTTCATTGCCTTCGTTATATCACTCCTAGGGCATCCTCTTATAGTTTAACTTGTGGTTGATTAGTGTGCTTGAATAGTAATAAAATAATAATTATTATGGAAGTTTTTGGTCATGCTTTGTTTCCCCTACACTCTTAGGTAGGCAGGACGATGAAGAAGCGACTTCAAATGGAAGTCGCTCACAAAATGATTAACAAAATGGACGATATCGAACTATTTATACACAATTCTGTACTAAAAACAGCAATGCAAAGAAAAATATCAGATTATTTTCAAAAAACTCAATACATGTTTTGTTTTTCAAAAAACTCTTAAATTTTGTGTTAAATTTCATTAAGTTCTTGTAAATGTTTTTACATTTCACTGAATTTTATAAAATACGTGCAAAAATACATATCTATGTAAATAAAATGTGCTCTAAAATATTTAATTTTGTTGAATTTTTTTTTTCTTTTACAATATTTTTTAACACGAAAAAATATTTCAGTCCCCCCTTAGTTTCGTGTTAAGCGATCTTCACTGTATTATGTGTTTTATTTTAAATATTTGTTTCTTTAATTGTTCAAAAGTGTCAAACACATTCAACTTGAAATGAGTATGTTGCAGTACTAGAAATTTTGAAAATATTGATATTTTATTCTAAGAAAATTTTTAAAAATAAACCCTTAAAAATTAAATAAAATCGCTAAAATTAAGCAATATTATCAAAAATATGTTTCAAAAGTATTGAAATTTATGTCAAAATAAATTTCGATAATGATTACGAAAATCGTTCTTCATCTTTTAAATTTGATGGCGTATAATCGATTGGCCGAATGTTGTTCACAGATAATCATATAGGAGACCAAGTTTAGAGACGAATTTAAAAGAAATATTGATCGGAGTGTTCGCAAAAATAACTTTTTTTTTACATACTACTAGTTAGTAATGAAGCCTCAAAAAGAAATAATTGGATTAATTTACCTTTGATCAGCATGTTTTGAAACTGCGTAAAAGAATTCTTTGTAAGTAAAAGTTAGACATTTTCCTGGTTTGCTTTTCTTTCGCTCTATTCTAGCTACAAAACAGTATTTAAACAAACAATTCTGAAAGAAAAACGTAATGTAAATCATTATTTATTTATTTTACCTTTAATTACAATTATAACTAATTTTGTAATGAAATATCAATGTTTAAAAGATACATGTACAAATTTCCAATTCGTACATGAATCAAATCACGTCCATTGAAGGCATTGCGTATTTATTCCATGATTTTTGTCATTTTATCAACTGCTCCTTAAAAAAGTTTGACTTTTTTCAAAAATTATTTTTTGAATTGCTAAGAATTTTTTTAAAAATTGGTTTTATATAGAGGAAGTTCTAACCTCAATGAAAGGCACGTGTAAGCTATTAAGAGATTCTTTTTCTTGGCATCACTGATAAATTGAAACGCTACTGAATTTTTTCTTCATTTAAAAGAGTGGAATAAAAGTTTTAGCTTACCTGTTATAAAAATAGGCAAGGGTTTTGATGATACGAAGTAATTCATAATAAACTATTGCTTTCAAAATAAATATAAATTGATAGTTTCAGCCTTTAAAGAATCACGTTAATTCCTGGTTAACATATTTAATTACGTTTCTTGGATAATATACGTAATGAAATGCAGTGGACGAAAATGTTTCATACCCCGCTCACAGACAAAGACAACACGTGCACTACAGAAATTAAAATGCACTATATTATTCAATTTAATGTAGGTCTGAATGTAATGTAATCTCTTTAAGTTTTTCATCCATTTCTCGAACTAACGAAATATGTGAATTTTCGTACATGTTATATAGAAATGATTTAAATACATACAATCAACATAGTAAACAGTATTAAAGTTTACTTTTGTTAGTACATAATCAGCGTGAGTTTTTAGTCTTTTTTGGTTAATCTGCCCAAGCCCCTCCGTGCAATTTCAACGAAACCTAATTTTCTCTGGTCTTTTACTGCCCCCCCCCCCTGAAAGCCCCAAATGCCCACAAGGGGGCGTTATCGCCCACGTTGAGAACCTATGATTTAGATAAATAATAAATCATAGTTTTAAAAAAACTAAAAAAACACCCTTTATGGTTAATCGAACTATAACTGCTTTGCTTACACTCACGACATCAATGAAGTATCATTGGTGACGCGGTTACAGAATTGCGTCTTCATTGCACTGATCTCAATAACTCCTTTTCTGCAATTTCATAGCATCTGCTCAAAATTTGCATTGTTGCTTAAGTTTTTCGCACACCAGTGTAGTTTAATTAATTCTTACAGTTTTCTGTCCGATGTAAATGAATAATTTTTTTGTACTTGCACCTATTTGATTTCTTTAGTAGATAAGATTTATAGATGCCTTTAAACTCTTAAGCACATTCTAATGTTTGGTTCTTTGATCTTATTTATCATATTTCATTTACGGATTAAAAATTTTCCTCAAACAAAAAATTACAATTACAAAAAAAAAAATCTATTGCTTAAATGAAACATTCATAGTTCCATACAATATTGCGCAAACTGACCAACTTATGGGACATTCACCGAAAAATAGAAGGATACAGACAACACGTTGCTAACACGTGAATGTGAGTCATATCCTTTCACCGTCAAATAGAACGTGTATTGCAGACATTAACACACATTGCACAATACATACATTAATTTTTTAAATATACGTCAACAAAAATGATATACGTCAGTTTCATGAAATATTCGTCAACAAAAATGAAGTACGTGAATTGTACAAATCAATTTTAAAGAAGTTTTTAAGCTATTATGTATTTCTGTAAAAAATAGATAGAAATTGAAAATATATCAATATCAAACAGACGTTAATTGCAAGCAAATATAAAAGTATGTGAGATTATTTATGTAGCAAGTACCGTGTCGGACCCAGATTTACAGAACCCCTATTTAACAATTTTCACGATTTAATAAATTTTTTTTCCTCTCCGATTAAAATGAAGGACCCCCCCCCCCATCCTTCTTTTAATGAATAATAAACTTTGAATTAACGAATTATTTTTCAGCTGAAAATTTTTTTTTATTAGTTTGGAATAGAAAAAAAAATAGATTTTTTTTCGAATGACATAATTTTGTCCGGAACAGAAAATTACTTTTCTTGTAAGCAGCAAAATTCTTCGGGAAGGAGTGCAGCCCGTTAGTGGACTTTACAGGTGCAGATGAGTCAAGATTGCCACCTATTGCGTGAGTTTTGAATAGTACTGGAAATTCCTTTCTTATTTCATCCCACTCCACAACTCAGTAGGTATTTTATAAGTTGTTAACAATTGTGCTTTCTTTCTCGAAAAAAGCGAGGCTCATTATACATATGGTTTTGCAGAAAATTTTGTTTTCCAAGGAATGGCCAATCTGATGCAGAAATTGTGTGTGATAATGAGACTCCTATACCAAAACTATTAAATTTTCGAATGCTTTGCATATTTTGGAAACAGTGAAAACATTCTTCTTGCAGCAGGATGTAAATGACGCAGCATTTTCTTCTCTGCATAATGTCGAAAAAAAATCTTCCGAGTCAGGGATCAAAAAGATTGTCTAAAACCTCTATTAGTCAGTATTTTAAAATTTCCAATTAACTGGTGAAAACAATTCCTTATAGTATTTTGAGCTCCCGAATAAAACGTGTATAGTTTCTAACAATGAATATTTTTGGTGTAGTTGCTTTTTTTAAGGTGATCAGTCGTCCTCCTTTAGGGTGGACAGTCCTTCCTTTATAGATACTGTCCTTCCTCAGAAAGTGTTCATCTCTTATCCTCCTTTTCAATATTTTAAAATTAATCTGTTAATCTCTGTATTCAGAGATGCCAGGCCGAACTGTTACGAGTCATGTGCCGGTACAGTATGAATTAGTAGAGGTATTCAGAGACATCTTACGGCATGGGTCAACTGGGCAGTGCCCAGGGCCTCGGCCGCTATGGGAGCCTCGTCTCATTCTCAACTCAGCCTTAAGAAGATCATAATTTGAATGATTTCAAAGGTCAAATGTTATTTCCGGTTGTATTCTCCAAAAAACTGGGAATTTCGGACGATATGTCAACTGGCTACCTGTGATGACCGTCGTCCACGTACAGGCCTAGGCCTACTACCATACACCATCATTACTCATTAAATCAAAAGGCGCCAGTCGGTCGAGCTGGTTTATGCGATTGCATATCATGCACTTTTATTTGTTTCGGGTTATTGTTTATACGAGTATTTGTCGAAGTATGCTACGTACTGTTTACTTTTAAGAGTCATAGGTGGGGCCTACATTTGTGTAGGGGCCCAGCGCCTTCTATTGAGTTTAGGCCCAGGGCCTCAAGAAGTCTTAAGACGTCCCTGGAGGTATTAATGTATTTTGTACTGAATCAGACATCTACTTTCCACAAAACGATTCAGAAGATTGATGTTGAACATATTTCAGCTACTGAAATTAGTCTTGTTTTGAATGATTTTGTCCTTCAGTAAAAATCACGATTGGAAGAAAAATTTATCCCTTTAATAATAAAAGGAAAATTGTCAAACTTAGAAGAGAATCAAACGCGGGCATAACGCAAAAGTTTGCCAAAAAAGTGCAGAATTTTTATCAAACACGTATCCAATATGTCGGATAATGGTCTGAAGCAAACATCACAAGAAATAACTGTTCTCTCAATGATGTTTTTTGACTATCGCAAGTAAACTGGGCAGATATAGAAAATCGCATTGAGCTTTTTCGGAAGAAATGCCTGATATTAAAATAGACGACAATTGTCTGTTTGAAGAAATTAGAAGACTGAAAATACATTTAAATTCTGATAAATTAGAACAATAGGGGGGGTGAATCATGTTGAAATTGATGAAAGATGGTGGAAATATGTTTAACCATTTCAAAAAAATGAACACATTCCTTATGAAAATCTTGTTGAATTTACGTTGTGCTGCCCTGGAACTAATGCAGCAGTTGAAAGAGTTTTTTTCAATTGGTAATGATTTTTGGACAAGTGAGAAATCAAGGTTGAATGTTTATACTATAGCTGTGCACTCAGGATATTTCGTGTTCCGAAATTTCCGATATATTAGAAAATGATATATTCACAGAAAAAAATCATTCAATGGAAAAGTACTCGTTTAAATAAAAGTGATGTAAGTGTAATTAGTAGTGTATTTTTGTTTAAATTAATAAAATGTTTCATATATTTACGTTGTAAATTTTTCGTCCTCTTTATCATTGTAAAAAAATTGCTTATCTTATTATTATAGAATTTCCAAAAGGTGAGTGCAAAAGACTTTTATTTTTTGGACCCTAAATTATTAGGAAGACCGGAAAATTATGTCCTTTTTTTACAGTAAATTCGAATAAATAAATTTCTTACAAGTTTTTCTTTTTAGTCAATGATGTAATCACCCTCGTTGGCAACAACCTTTTGCCTTCTAGTGAGCAAACTTTCAATGCCGGATCAATAAACATCAATTGGTTTTTCCGTAAAATATCTGGAGATGGCATTTTTCATATCATCCAAATTTTGAAATTTTTTGTTTGTTAAGAAGTGTTGCATTGAACGGAATAAATGGAAATCCGTTGGCGCAATGTCAGGCGAGTATGGCGGGTGAGGCAATACCTCCCACCCCAATCCATTAATTTTTTCCAGCGTTTTTCTTGCGCAGTACTGTCTTGCATTATCGTGTTGCAAAATAACGCCTTTTCTATTGATAATCGCTGGATACTTTTCAATTAATGATTGATTTAGTCGATCTAATTGTTCACAATAAAGGTCTGCATTAACAGTTTCCCCAGGTTTAAGCACTTCAAAATGGACGATTCCATGAATACCCCACCAAACCCATAAAATCGCCTTTTTCTTATGTAAACCTGGCTTAGCAGTCCTTCGCTGCGGTTCATTCGGAGAGAGCCACTGTCTTTTGCGTTTTGGATTATCATACAGGACCCATTTTTCATCTGCAGTGATCAAGCGATCAAAAAACGATTCTGTATTGTACCGTTGAAGCAATAAGTTGCATGTCGTAGATCGGTTAGCTCTGTTTTCTTCAGACAGATTATGCGGAACCCAAACACCTGCTCTGTTTGTTTTACCAATCTGTTGCAAATGTTCTTGGATGGTCGACCAAGGTTGGTTAAGAGCATTTGACAGTTCCTCGATTGTCTGACACAGATTTGCTTCCACTTGCGCCCCTTAATAGCGTCATTGTTTAAAGTTGTTTGTCTTCCTGATCGATGTGAGTCGGAAAGATCGAAATTACCGGATCTGAACTTAGAAAACCACCTTTGGCATTTACGAACATCTAAGGCACTTGGGTAAACATCGCAAATGTTTTTTGTGGCAACTGTTGCATTACTACCCTTGTGAAACTCCAAAAGCATGCAATGGCGGATATGAATATCTTCTGGTATTTGGCTAGCCATTTCACTCAGAATGGGAAAAGAAAATTTAAGGTTTAGGTTTTCACGACTAAACAAGTCACTTTAACTTTGAAATGTCTCTGGCACGACTTTCAACTACGCATGAACTCATAAACGATAAATCAGCATTGACATGCGGTCCTTTTCCATACATTACTTTTCGGTCCTCCTAATATGAATAACTACGAATTAACGAACAAATAGTTCGGTCCCGATGAATTCGTGAAGTGAAGATCCGACTGTACACAAAATCAATCATACACAGCCGAACCTCTTATTTCGTGAATATCTCTATTTTACGAACTTTTTCCTGCAACCAAGAGCGTATTACATATGGGAAATGAATCTCTATTTAACGAATTTTCCACATAAAACGTCTGAGTTTTAAACTTATCTAAATCTTAAATTCATTTCAAACGGTGATACTTTGTGGCTATGTGCAGTGCCGGTTTAAGCTCGTTTCGGGCCCTTGGCGCCAGAAGACCTACGGGCCCTTTTCGGACTGGAGGATCAAATTTTATTACCAGAAAACCTGGTTAAGTCCAGCTTATCCAGGCCTTTTTGAGCCCCTGGGCGTCCGCCTCAAGTGCTGAATGGATAAACCGGCACTGGCTAACTGACAACAAGATCATAGATTTTCTTCTCTGTTTATAGATAAAAAAAACTTTCAGGGGCAAAATCCATAGAGTAATGTTAAAATATATTAATTGTAATTATATTGTTTTTCTAAAAATTTTACTTAAACTTTCTAATTTGTTAGAACTACTGTTACAACTAGGGTTGAGTAAACCGGCAGTTAGTATACCAGAGGTTCTTACACTTTTCGGAGTGGCAACCCCATAAGTATTGTACAAGGTTTACACACCGATTGAGTACTTCTCTAAACTTGTTTAATTTGAAGTATATTATTGTTTAACCATCCGCAATAAGTTTTTACTTTGAATATATAACGCTATAGAATTTTAATTAAGTAACAAAATAAGAAAACCATTGTTTTTGTAATTATACATAAACTATAATCTGTTTATTAAGTTATGAAAGTCTGAGTTGTTGTTGTTTCTTATGCCACCTGATCTCGACTGCGTCAGATACAAGCCCACGAAATTCATCATGGCAAGAGGCTGGATGTACACCTGTCTTTGGTCACAGCCTTGAATACCACACAGGTGACAGTACGATTTAGCTCGGTTCCGCCCCAATTTTGAGGGAGAACACCCTGGGGGGATAAGGGACCTATCGCCTCTCTTCCACCAATCTCACGAGAAGACTTGTGGCTTGACGGCTATTTAGAGTACCCCCATGCTGCAAATGCACTATATATTTACAAACATCCATGCCTTCTTCGGGATTCGAACCCAGGCCCTATGACACTGCAGTCAGTGTCGCTAACCACTATACTGGATGGGTGACGTCATTCTGAGTTCATTTCTGAGGTCATCACATTTTTAGTATCGATAGAAAGGATGAGCTCTTGATTGTTTTTATATATGTCATTAAACATTGGAATAAAAGTCGACATCACCGGATGAAATACTTCCTCAGTATTCTTTAGATTTGTGATCGATTCTTTTATTTTATAGATGTTAAAGTCAAAAATATCGTCTCATACAAATAAGTTGAAGAAAAAGGTAAAAGATACCGCACACACATTCTGCAACTGGGGTCTCCAAAAATTTTAGGATTTTTGATATATTTTTTGCGAAAAATAACTTGTTCACCATTTATAATAATAATAACAATAATAATAGAACTTCCAACGATTTCTGAAACTGCAATACAGTATCTTTTACCGTTATCTGCAACTTATTTGTATGAGACGACATTTTCGTCTTTAACAACTATAAAACCAAAGAATAAATTAAATTTAAAGAACGTTGAGAAAGTACTTCGTCTGGCGTTGACGGCAATTATTTCAAGATTTATAATATTATTAAAAATAATCAGGAACATCCCTCCCATTGATACTTGCATACGCCGTTGTTAATAAAAAGTAATGATATCACACAGAAGTGAATTGAAAATGACTATACACTAAATAAAAAGATTATAGTTTATGTATAATTTAACCGTTTATATATACAATGTTTTTTTATTTTGTTTATTAATTAAAATTTCTTTTTTTCGCTTTACTCAAAGTAAAAACATTGCAAATGTTTATTATTGTGAAACAATCATGTACTGCAAATAAAACATATGTGGAAGTACTCAAGCGTGTATAAACTTTGCGCAGTGATAATGGGGTAGGTAGCACAAAATTTTTGAACAAAAAATTAGGTCGCCACCCTGAAAAGTTTAAGAACCCTTGCTGTATTGCAGTTTCAGTAATTGGCACTCACAGTCACACCCGATACGATGGTTTTCTCCAGTAAAAATCTAAATGAACAATTATACTATTTTTAATAATAATGGTTACAGAACTAGTTAGTTTACGCAAAATAATTTTCCAAAATCCTAAGAATTTGGGTGACTTTAGCTGCAAATCACGCTATGCCATTTAGGGTCCTACCCCTAGTTTAAGAAACACTGGTCTATACCATATGGTACATCGAATAATTACGTAAAGATGTATGAGCAGGTTTTAAATGAATTTTTTTGCTTAGCTTTGCGTTCAAGGAGTATGCACAGTTAAACTATGTATGCTCTTACCCAAGTGAGATCAATACTTTTGAAGGAAGTCGCGAAGTAAATACGAATGGGAAAAAAAGTTACTGTATATATACATTCATTATATACACTCAATAGCCAAAACATTATGACCACCCGTCAACAACGAGTTGGCCCACCTTTGGCGCGCAACACAGCTTCAACCCGCATTGGCATAGGCACCACAAGTCCTTGGTAGATGGCCGGAGACAGAGTGTACCAGATGTTTAAGCAACGGTCACGCAAATCCGAGATATTGCGAATTGGTGGTCATTGAACTCTGAGCTACCGTCCCATGACATCCCAAATGTGTTCTATCGGATTGAGATCCGGTGAGTTAGGCGGCCAGGACATTAACTGGAATTCAGCATCATGTTCCTGGAACCACTCCAACACAATTTTAGCCTTGTGACATGGGGCGTTGTCCTGTTGGAACATTCCATTTCCAGTTGGAAAAACAGAGGCCATGTAAGGGTACAACTGGTTCGCAATGATGTTCAGATACCCTGTAGCATTCATGGTCTGCTCTACCACAACCACGGGTCCCAGAGACGCCCAAGAGAACGTCCCCCAAAGCATAATACCGCCACCACCAGCCTGTGTATGACCTACTGTACATTGAGGGAGCAACTGTTCGCCTGGAAGACGGCGTATCCTGACACGGCCATCGTCGTGATGAATGACAAACCGTGATTCATCTGACCAGGCAACTCTCTCCCACAGATCCATGGACCAGTCGCGATGTTCCCGGGCCCAGCGTAAGCACAGTTGGCGATGACGCTTGGTCAGCGAAGGCACACGAGTGGGGCGTTTGCTGCGTAGCCCCATATCCAACAGTGTCCGCTGAACAGTGGGCTCCTATACTATTCTACTTGGCACCGCATTGTATTGGGCTATCAGATGAGCCTCTGTCTGGTTCCGGTTTTGCTTAACCATGCGAGACAGTCTCCGACGGCCTTTTTCTTTGATAGCGTGTGGACGTCCAACACCATGTCGTCTACTGCTGGTTTCACCGTCATTCATCCACTTTGCGTAAGTACTAACAACTGTAGATCGCGAACAACTCATGAGTCGTGCAGTTTCAGAAATACTTGTTCCGAGCCTTCGAGCCATTACAATCTGCCCTCTATCAAAGTCACTTAGATCCACAGCCTTTCCCATCACACACAGAAGTAAGTGAAAGAAGGATTCTTCAGACTCTCCAACAGCAGTTAAATACCACTTCCACCTGATCACGTGCCTTCCACATCATCCAGGCGAGTTCATTGCAAAATGTAGGGGTGGTCATAATGTTTTGGCTCTTGGGTGTATATCAAGATAAATCGCGCTTTCCTATTCGTTGACGGTATGGTCATAAATTTTCAAGCTACTCTGTATCCCAAATTTAAAATTAAAGACTCTTTGTTGAGTTAAATTAAAGGAGAACAACACTTGTTATTGAAAATTAATCAAACAAACACGTTATGGATCAACAAAGTCTGTGAATCAGCAATTTTCTCTTTTTTCAGAAAAATATTGAATAGTTTAAAAATTTATTTTTAAAAGTTTTAATGGGTTGATGAAAAGGGGCAGGAAAAACGCAAGGTACACACCCTTCGTAATAAAATATTTTTTAAGAGAAATGTATTGATGCAATTACTGGGATCGAACGATTTTTAAAGAGTTAAGAATGTGAACTAGATATGAATATTAACCACAGTTAACTGTGACGACCCCGTTTGAGAGTGCGCAACTATGTGTGTCACGAAAATCGAGCGATGACGAGTATATGCGTCAATTACAGAGTAAAATGACGCTGTTAAAATATTGGATCACAAAGATGAATTTATTTTATAAAATTGCCAATTTTATTACTAATACTTATCTATTTAGTTAACATAAACATATATTCAAATTTTTACTGTGTTTAATTAGAACACAGAATAGATTAACAGAACTAAATTTACAGTATTAATTCGGTAATACTGTTCTTTATGTAGCACGGCATTGGGGCATTACTGTAACGTCAGTACATGTTTCTATCATCAAACAATTGGCATTTACACCCCTCGATAGCTAGGTAACTTGGAGTCAACAGCTATCAATGGGCTCAGCACCTAGTCGGCGTCACGCATTTGGCCTATGGCTGACCATACCTGAAGGGATCCTATTATAAATCAACTTTCCGACATTTTTGTTGTTTTCTCTTTTAGACTAAAAGCTAAAAACGTTATCATTCCACGTAAATAAGTTCGTTATGAGAATTTATACGCTGTTTCAGCCGGTGCATACGGGGATGCATGATCTCATCTTAAGTTCTTCCTATTTTTTTAATTATTTGTTTTACTCCAGCCTGGCATGCAAAATTCAAAACATCTTGAAATTTGAGAATATGCCTTGTTTTTTTTATAAAAAAAAATAGCAATTTAAATATCCAATGGTATTTACTTTTTACGCATGACGTGTTTTCTCGTCATTACACAAAACCCTGCAACTTCTCCATGACGAGTCAATCACAGTTAATTAGTTAAGAATAGAAGTATATATATCCCACTACTCTAAAATTGTGTATTTTGCCAAAAATTTTTACAATTTTTTTATGATTTATTTTATAGGCCATCTTATTAGCTTTGTAAAAATACCAAGTTTATCATTTTCCGTTCACTAGAACAAAAACTACAAGTGTTTTAGTAAAAACAGATGCCATTACTTTAAGCAAGATGCCATACTTTAAAACGCGCTTTACTCGAAATGTGTTTTTTTTAAAGGCTCAAGCCAGCGGTTACTAAAAAAGTTTTGAAAATAATTAACTGAAATTTTTTGTGTATGTTCTATAGAAGAAGTGTTTTAACCTTCAGATTTGTCAATCACTGTTTATTTTTTATTAGAAAATTTACAGTCCCTTATGTAAATATAATCACTGTGTTATTTTAAGCAATTTCATTTAATAACTAAGATAAAGTGCTCGAAAAGATAAAGTTCATTTAAAGCGATATGGTACCCTAAAAATAATTAAACTATCAAAAAAAATTTTATTGGCTTATATGATACCCCGAATCTTTATAAATATGCCTGCAAAATTTCAAAGCTTTACCTGCCTTTTTCATTAAGTAATGGAGCAATGTTTGATGCTAAACAGCAACTACCGCGTCTACATTTCAGATTATCCGCTAGAAAAGAGCCTATTAAAAATGAATTAATTATATATATATTTATCTAATGCGCATCAATGAGATTGACATTATATATGCAGTAATAAATCATTTTAAGAAAGAATTGTGCAATTCATGCAAAAATTCTAGTTTGTGAATTATTTACTGGGGGGGGGGGGAGATCAAATGGATTTGGTCAAGATTTAAAAGTTGTGCGTGCTTTTTATGATATTATTATGAATGAAATTAAAACTTCAAAACGGATTCTCCCAAAACACAAATACTAAATCTCATTTTGATAACTCAGATAATTAAAAATCTAATTCGCAAGAATAGAAAAACTCTCCCATTTTTATGTATTTGCTTTTGGTGATATATATATATATATATCCCATGTGTGCGAAATTCAACACTTTTATTATTAAAATATTTTAAGATATTTATTTAAACAAATGCACATATACAGTTCTTAGATTTTGATGTATTTTACATATAAATTGTTATTTGATTTTGCTTTTATTCGTGTACAATATTTAACATGCGAAGGCTTTTAAATTAATGGAAATAAAAAAATAAAGGCATAAACATCTTTTGTACATGTTGTGCATTAGCTCTGAGCATGGAATTAGCTCTGAAGTGTGTGTATTTATTTTTTTATATAATTATTAAGATAAAGTTTTATGAAATATTGATCTTTCATTCGTTTTTTTTCTATATATTCATTATGGCAGTATACTGTTTAATTGTTCTACATTTGTGCAAATTTTTATGGTAAGTAGTTTTAAATAAGCTAATTAACATTTCATAAAAGTTTCAGACTATTCGATGAATATTATATCATGCTATTCATGGAATGAAAACTTCAAACTCATATTTCTCCATGTTGAATTTTTGTACATATACTGTTATTCAAAACCCTAAGGCTTTTTTGATAATTAAAGTATGAATTTAAAATTTTTTATACATGTTCTGAAATATATGTTTTGTAAAACTGTGCATGGAATTAGTTGGAACATGTTTAGTACTTTTTCTAAAAAATTTCAAAATCAAAATTTATGTTTTTTGGGGAATTTTTGGAAGTTTTACTATAAAAAAATTAATAAAAAATTAAAGAGCAGCAGCAGAAAAAAAACCCATGCACAGTTCTATGTAGTATATTATAAGGTACTTGGGAAAAAATTTTGAAAGAAAAGAGACATTTAAAAAAGCCTTAGGGATTTAAAAAATGCTAAACAAGTTTTAATTTTACAAACATTTTGCAACAAATTAAAAACTTTTTGTATGGAATTATTTTTAAATATTAACCTTTATAAAATACAATTAAAACCAAATATCAAATATTAAATTTAAAAAAATTGTGAAGATGGTACCATATTGCCTTAATAACTAAATTTAAAATATCTCTTATCCTGAAGGTCACTTCAAAAATGAATAACACAGCAGTACATCAGTATCGAAAAATTGAAAAATTGTTTATAAACATTTGATACAGAATGAGCCCCGTTCATGTTATTTTTGTAAATTTTTACCAATTATTTCCCACATTTTAGTAAAAATAATATCTTTTATCTTGTTAATTTTAGCATATTTTTCTTAAAGTGTGCTAAAATCTAAAAAGCACAGCAACAAAAATCCCCGTATCTTCATTTTTCTTTTAAAAAAAAGTTGTCCCAATTAGTCGGATACTTTAAAACATTAAAAAAAGTACACCGAGGAGTTGTCTGAATGGAGACGAAAATCGGTAGATGTTATACATACTGAAAATGACACACAGTATCATAGAAATGGATTGTTTTATTCAGAAAATACAGTAACAAAATAAACAAGAAAAGCTAACAAACATTAGTTCTCTTTTGGCTCTAATGCAAACTGTTATCCAGCTGGGCATTTTGAAGAATTGGCAGATTTTTTTTCCATATGCATTCACTTTGATGAATTAGATTGGAGCGATCTAGGGACGATCAGAGACGTCTTCTCATCAGAACCCAAACATGCTCTACTGGGAAGTGATTGGCGATTGCGTGAACCAAATAAATGTTGAAGAAGCATAATAGCTAGCAATTTGAAAGTTGTACCATGTTTGGCTCCTGTTGAAATGCAAGGCCAGGAATCTGGCATAGGAAGGGCAATACCACAGGGCATAAAATCTCGTTGATGCTCCATTGTGCGATATGGTTGTCAGGAATGAAAACGAAAGACGTACAGCTATCAAATAAAATGACACCCCATACTATAACACTTGTTATCGGGCTGTATAGCAAAAGTCAGTCAGATGAGCATTCTTCCTACAAGATGTTTCGAGATACATCCTCGCTGTTCATCGGGGCTAAGATCGAATGAAGCTGGACACATCATTAAAAATAATTCTATTTCACATAGTTCGTGATATTCCAAATTAAATGCTCATGTACAAGCGTGAAGTGGTGTGCAAATGTGAAGAGCAATCGGTTCAATGACCTCCCTGATTAGGGATTCTTTTCCGGGAACTCGGGGTCCTGAGAAATCGAAAGGTTTTCATACTTTTTTGTATTCCCGGGAACTTCCAAGTAGGTAAAAATCAGTCAGAAACCCTACTAGTCATTTTAAGAAGGTTATCTAGAAACAATATGATCTGATTAAACTTCAGGTTACAAATTCCATTTGTAAATTGTATTTAATCGGAAAATTATAGAGTAACTCGAAGTGTGGTTCTGAAGAGAGCTTACACCGCTTATTTGATTGCATTTAAACATAAACATGAATTTTAATGATGAGTAACTCTTTAAGTGAGAAAAGTTCAGAAGATTTTTTAAGTTGAAAATTGAAAAGAAGGGGGGGGGGGGGACAAACTAAAAGAATTACAATTGAAAAGCTCATAGTTGCATGTGCTATTGATGGTGTTAGTATGTTGGTTACATTTGAAAAATAATAAATTGTGAGCAGTGGCGTAATGGAGAATATTAGGCCCCCCTCCCTGAAAAGTCAGGTTTTAGGCAAAACCATAACATAACATAGGCTTAAGGTCCCCTAGAATCGTAGGCTCTCCCACGATGAGGGAGTTGCAGGGTGTACGTTACGCCACTGTTTTCTAATTGATAATATACATTCTATATATACATAACTATATGTATATACTATACATCATATCACTATCGTACTCTGCAACTTCTATTCAATTAATGACTGAACCTGGTATGCACTGCTTTTGAACCCTGTATGGCAACAAGACCTAATTTAAAACTATCCTTCAGAGAATGCAATGCTACATTTGCAATTACAATCAGCCCAAACTAAAAACAACGAACTCTCATTTCATTACAAATACGCATTTCAAAAGAATATTTTTTTACAACTTGTTTTTTTAAATTTCGAATTCCTGTGAAATTCAGGTAAATTGCCTCTTATATAACTTTAGAAACATATGTTTGTGAAAGAACAGAAAATATATATAAATGAAGAACGAAAAAAGTTTTTAGTAGGTTACTAGGTCCTTAAGCCGGAACAAGGAAAGAAGTTTCTCTTCATAAGAAAGAAAACACACAACAGCAAGTTCCTTCACAATCTCTCGAATCCTGGCAATATGTCTTACAATGTTATAATACTAGTTAGACCGACTTGAGTTTGAAACTGGGAGTCCCCAGTAGCTTGTATTGTAATCTGTAGTAGAATTATTTAGCTGTTCTCGAGAGTTTCTGAAATAGTTAGATGAAAACTCACAGAAAATTTATCGAAAGGATATTTGGGGTCATTTTAATGTCACTTGAAGAAATAACGCTTTCAACCAAATCAGGGGAAATTATACTTTTAGAAGTGAAAATGTGAAATTTATAGAAGCATGGGATTCATAGTAATACAGTCGACTCTCGATAATTCGAAGTTGGAGGGACCGATGAAAAATTTCGAATTATCAAGAGGGTAGGAAAAACTCACAATACATAAAGAGAAATTTGTTTTCTAATACATTTAAATTTGAAACTATGTAGCAAAGCAACATTTGTACATATGTATAAAATTGTTTTAAAGTATTTTTAAAAAGTACATATTATATATACGGTATAAATATTACACATAAGTTAAAAGTCCTGTACTAAAATAATACATTTATGTATTAAAAACAATTATTAAAATAATGCATACTGTACATAATTTTTTTTGACAAAAAAATCTGTTATCTTCCATTTCTTATTGGAAATAAAATCATTTCGCACCCGGTTCCCTCAGACACTGTCCTCACCATCATTGATTCTTCAAGGCACGGTCCAGTCTAGCCCATGCCCTATTTGGTGCCACGTGCTATATGTTACACAGATGAGCCATAAATTGTCATGTCAGTCAGACGCAAAATACACAATACTACGCAGACAGATGGTCATCAAAGCAGCCACGTTACAGGGGGAGACACGTAGAGACAATAAAACGCAAAACTTGTAAGTTTCAACTTGTTTATTACAGATGTACATGATAGTGAGTGTTCTCGAATTGTCAAGAGTTTTATAAGATAAACTTCGAATTATCTCGTGTAGTATTCTTGCCAGCTACAGATTTTACTTCGAAATATTGAGTGTACCAAAACGTATTGTTTAGTTCCAAATATCAAGAGTTTTTCTAGGGACTGAGCATATACTTCGAATTAGCGAGAAGCTCGTATTATCTAAGGTTTGAATTAGCGAGAGTCGACTGCATATGTAATCAATATAAAGATAAACAATAAAAAAAGATAGAGTCTTCAGTTAACATATAATTCTGAAATTGTTTTATCTAGGTTGTTTTTGAAAGACAACAAACATTATATTAAGAAAATTAGTGTTTTTATTAGATTTATGATTGAAACAATAACTAATCATAAGTACAGGGAATAACGATTCACATAATTATTGTCTCAAAGAATTTTGAAATGTATTAACTAAAAATATAAAAAAATCAAAATACAGTAATACTCCGAACTTAACGCGATAGGAGGGCCTGAGTGAGAACCGCGTATATAAATGGGTATAATTTAGCATATAAATTCATATAACATTTTTTTAGTTGGAGTCGGAGACGAAAGAAATAATTTAGAAAAAAAAATTCAATAAAGTCTTGGAAAACACAAATACAAAATCACAAGCCGAAGATTATTTGATGTAGAAGGTTTCATATACTATAACAAAGTAGTCTGCCGTATCAAGGGTTTTTTCCCCCTCAAAATTTCCTCGTAGCAAGTCAATAATTTTTTAATTTCCTTTGTTTTGTTGAAAAAACACGCTCATCGTTGGAATCCACATTTTCTAAAATTTGTAACCCTTTTTCAATCAAATTGGGACATTCTGTAAAATTTCCAATTGTTGTTCGATCTTCTGATTGAACTCGGTCTAAAGAATCAAGTTCTTCAATGTCTTGTTCTTGCTCATGCATTGTTATGAGCTTATCAGTTGTCAGTTCTTGTTTGTGAGAATCCAGCAGTTCTTGAACATCATCATTACCCATTTCAAAATTTATTTGTTTGGTAAGATCGAGAACTTCAATCAAATCACCAATTTCATAAGGTTCTGTCAATGATTCTGCCTGCGTTTTAATGATAAAAAAAAAAAAAAAAAATATATGAGAGATCTGAAAATCGCGTAACTCCGAATTCGTGGAAGTCGGGGTAGCGTAAGTCGAGGTATAACTGTAAGCTCCAATCAAAATGAATATAAATTCTACGTAAATATTGAAGTATGTTGTTCTCTTCAAGTGAAAGGGAACGCTCAAAACATTTTCAAAAAAATGCTACATTTCCAAAAAGGAAGGGGGGGGGGAATAAAAGAGAAAACTTTTTTCAATTCCAAATAAATTTTTTTGATTATTCTTAATGTTGCTAAAATATTATCACTGCTGGAGACTTAAATGCCTCGTATCTTGTATGAAATAACGCTAGATCAAATGGATTTGGCTGCGCTCTCCCCAAAATTGTTAATACAACCTCTGGCAATAAAGTTCGGTGAATAGTCCTGTAACATTAACGTAGATGAAATATTAACGAAAGTTATACCTTACTGCCCTTCGAAATAGTCACCGCCCATAACTATGCACCGCTGAGATCTGCTATACATGTCCTGGAAACTTTGCAAGAAGTTCTCTTTTGGGATGGAGTACAAAAGCCTCGTCATGGTTTCGTTGAATAGCAGGAATATCGTCAAATCTCTTTCCTTTAAAAGCGAATTTGAGTCGTGGGAATAGAAAGAAGTCTGGAGGATTGAGATCTGGCGAGAATGGTGGATGTTCACTTTGCACCCCTTCTTTGTCAGGAACTGTTTAATGATATTGGCTGTGTGAGGGTGAGCAGGTCCGATCCTAGCAGGTGTGCAGTGCGTGCACCGCACGTGGGCGGCCAAAACAAGGGGCGGCCGCAGGCCGCATATAGTTCTGTCAATAAAGCAAAAATTTTTACGAATTTCTCAAATAAAACTTATAAAATGTCGAAGAAATATGCTGAATTTTAAATAAATATTGGAAAATCAATATAAGTCCTGATTTCTCGATAGCACAGTTTAAAATGTTAGTACACAATGTATTGGTCCATTGTCCCTTAATATTTACTCTTTACACACATTTTTCGTTTGATAGCAACATTCGTGGGAGAGCCGACAATATCGCAGTAAATAATGTTTTTTTACTTATCAGCAACATTGGCGGCGCACTGAAGATCGATGCTTAACAAAAGCATCTCAAAAATGAACTTGTGAAAGTTGGTTTACCAAAATATCTTATATGGTTAATATAACCTAAGACAAGAGTGTTTAAATTCGATATTCAATTCGGGAAATTAAAAGTTCTTAATTTAATAATAGCCTTACAATTTAGAAAAACAAAATAGAGGAAAGAAGAGAGGTTTTTGTGTCTATGCTCTTACGACGCTTATAAACAATGCCCGTTTTCCTTTTTAGTGTAAGTGTTGTACCTCTATTAATGGTAGTTTCCAGTAGTTTTATTTGGTTTTAAGTTATTTTGTAAAAAAAACTATCTCCCAGTTTCTTTTGATTAAATAATTTTCATTACAAAAACTGTTTGAAAAACACTTCAATATTCATATAGCATTATTAATGTTAACGAAGTTTGCCGAGGTTCTAAGTTTTATTTTATGTTGTAAGTACTTGTTGGTATTATAGTACCATATTAAAAAAGTTGTGATATTATGCGTTGTTTAAAGCCCCAAGTGTAATAAGCACTGAAAAACAAAAATAAAAGAAAACATATATTAAAACAAAGGATCAAAATGTAGTTGCCCACTTATGTATGTACTTCATTTATTTGTTGAAGATAGGGTTTCTTTCCCGGAACCTGGGAAATCGTAAGATTTCCATACTTTTTGCATTCCCGGGGATGGAACGAGGCTTAAATAATCTATTAGGTAGCTAATTCTGACTTGACTGTAGATTTCAACCTCGAATATGTGGCGATTTGCGATCGTCCACCCCGAACTCTATTAGAATAGCTCTGTTACATATTCTGCAACTCAAAGTTAAAGATAAACGGGGCCAGGCCTACGATTATGGATCGAACATGAAGGAGAAAAATATAGTGCTTCAAAAAAGAATTCTCGATATAAATTCTGGAGCATTATACTTGCCATACTTGCTCATACATCAAATCTCATCGTTAATGACTCTGCCAGCTACAGTGGTGAATTTTCTGGTTTTCTTGATATGGTACAAGAGGTATACAATTACATTTCTGAGTCCCTATATATGTCGATGAGATTTATTAAAATAACACGTGAAAAGTCTAATTTTAAAATCGTTAACTGAAATAAGCCGGGAAAGTCGTATCTGATCCTCGCGTCTATCAGATTTTTAAAACAAAACCTCAAAAAAATTATTGCCGCATTAAATGCCTTAATTGAAGATACCACCAAAGAAACGAAAAAATTGGGTGCTGAATCAATAATTAAGTCTGAAACCTTTAAATTTTGAGTTCAATTTTAATTTGGGATGATTTATTATCAAGAATTGATATATTGAGTAAAATGCTTCAAAATCCTAAATTAAACATCACGGAATACATTAAAGCCTCAGATAATCTTTAAAAATATTTAGTTTCCCAAAGATCTGACTAAAAAATTTAAATATTTGTCTATTCAGAAAAATACTTTCTAGAGATTTAAGTATTGATCCCGAATTTCCCATCTCAAAGATGATCCCTTATTTGATTACGAGGGCAGTGATGAACAAGTTTCAAATCTCTTCCAGCACTTCAAAACTGTTTTCTACACTTCTGTCCACACAAAATGTTACACCCTGAAGAAAGCAGGAAAACCATGTGAAATTCACATCATGCGTTGGCGGCGACGAAATCCTTTTCATTATAGCGCAGACGCACATCACGAGCGATCGTAGCAACATCCGGAAGTGCTATATAAAGGGAGAACAAATTGGCGATAAAAAGCACGGCCGTGCGGTGGTTTTTATTTGAGCAACCAGTTTACCTGTGCCATGTGGACATCGAGCGTCTTTTGGCCAAGTTTCTGAATTCAACGGAGGAAGAATAGTAGCCTATAAGGATTGCGGATTGTCCTTTAGAGAAATCGGTTAACGCTGCGGGTCTATCAACGCTGGATGCAGGAGAAAACTATGGGCCAACGGGGCTGATCGCACCTACCTCTTTACCCCACTACTCGTGATGACAAGTCGATTGTGCGCTTGGAAGTGATGGATCTCGCAGCCACATCGGGAATCATAGCACAACAGATTCAATCTGTTACACATCATTCGACGCAGTTTACCACAGAGTAGAATGTCCCAAAGGCGTCCATTGCTTCGTTTACCCTTGACTGGAAACCATAGGCGTTTGTACCGTCAATAGTGCGATGAATTGTGGACATAGACAACGGAATGGAACGACATTGTGTTTACTGACAAATCTCGCTTCTGCCTGCAACATCATGATGGTCGGATTCGAGTTTGGAGACCCCGTGGTGAGAGGCTGCCGAACTGTTGCGTTATGTATAGCCACACTGATCCTGCAGCAGGTATCACGGTTTGGGGTGGCATTAAATTTCACTGCCGCACCCCTCTGGTACGCATTGCTGGTACACTGAACAGCCAGAGCTACATCTCTGAGGCGTTGGATCCCGTGATCCTCCCATACATTCAGCGCTGGCCGCCAGCCATATTCCAACAAGATAATTCGTGACCAGACGTAGCACGCAATGTTCAAGAGTTTTTTTTACCGATCAGATTGAATTGATTCCTTGGCTTGCTTGTTCTCCCGATTTATCGCCAAACGAAAACGTGTGGTCCATGCTTGCACAACTACTTGCCCGGAATACACCACCCACTACTACACCAGATCAAATTTTCCACTATGAGGGAGCAGCATGGACTTCTGTACCCCCAAGGGTATATCCAAACTCTCTTTGATTCTTTGTCGAGGTATGAGGTAGTGGTTATAGTCAACAATGGCGGTTACACTAACTGCTGATTTTGTCATCATCCACACGTCACAAGAGGCTGTAATTTTAATCGTTTGATCTTTGTACAACATGTTATCTGCCAAATAAATTTCGCTGTAATATCTCTAGTCCTTCTTGGTGTTTCATTTTGTGGGGCCAGCAGTATTTTGCAATTCTTGATCACGTGATCCCTTCGGTAAATGAAAGATTGACCTCATTATCCAAGTGTTTTTCAATATTCTGCTTTCTATATGAGTTTCACAATACTTCCGAGTGTATTTATTAACGTCACACTATGAAGCTACACGAGGGCTATTGGCGATGTACCGTGTAATTTTGAACCATGATCAAATGATGAAGATGCACTTGAGCTGAAACCCCCGTTTTCCTGACTTCCACACTACAACAACGGGAGAAAATTTGAACCTCGACAGATTTAACGTGCATCGGCCCCTCTGCACGTGGGGCTTCAGCGGTTCTTGGTTTGAACTCATGACACTCCAGTCCATGACGTTGACCGCTAGGCTACCGCGGCCACATAATAAGTTACAGGTATAGGAGGAAGAAAGTATTGAGAAAAATATAGAGGGTATACAGCTCTTTAATCAAATAACTTCCTTCAAAAATATTTTTCCAGGTAAAAATAACCATTTGCGATATTATAAATTATAATAAAAAATTATTTCATCCCCCCCCCCTTCCAAATTTTGCTCTAGCAAGACAAATTTTTTTTAAATCTTACCCGGTTCTGTGGCTTTTAATGAAAGAAGTTTCAGTAAATTAAAAATTATTAAGTTACTTGAGAAATAATATGGCACAAGGTGCTCAGATTTTGCTCTCATCTCTATGGAATCCGAAATCTCTGAAAAATTTGATTTCACTGAAATTATTGACAAATTTACCTCTCAGAAAGCCAAAACAGTTATTTTATAGTTAATTATTAGGTTGTCTTTGTAGAAAAATGATTTACATACTTTTCGTTTCACGAGATTTATGCTTTAGTACTTTTTTTCTATTAGATAATATTTTCCGAGGAAATACTTCTGTTTCTCATTTCTAGTTATAAAATATCTATTTTTCTTTCAAATTTAATATTTTCGTTTTCTTATGATTTTGTTAAAGTTTTTTGTCCTTGTTATAACCAAGCTGGCCAAAAAATAAAATTTTGCACTTGAAATTTAATTTGCATTTTTATTAATGTTTTACTTTTTATTCTGATACAGGTTCATGAGTTTATAACGTTAAATTTAAGTCAAAATCTGAAAATTCTCTAGAGGGGCGGCCAAATAGATCTTTGCACGCGGGCGGCCGACACCCTAGGATCGGCCCTGAGGGTGAGCATTGTCGTGAACAAATAACCATGGATCTTGTTGTGCGTACTGGGGTCTACCCTCCGAATCTCCCAAGTTTTTCTCATCCTTAAATACTGGGAAACGATTTGTCGCACGGATTCACGGTTAATCTGCAGTTCATCACTTGTCATGCGCACAGTTAATTGACAATCTTTCGTGATTAATTTCCTCACTTTCTCAATGTTTTCGTCACTGACGGAGGTCACCAGTCTTCCGCTAAGGGTTTTGTCAGAAACACTTTCCCGGACTTCTCGAAAACGGGCCAACCACTCTTACACGTACCAGCATGGTATAAGTTTCTTTCGGTGTCTTGTCAAACTTAAAACAAAACTTTAAATTGATCTTTTGTTCCTTAATTGTCCGGTTCTCAGGTAAGAACCGACGCAATGAACAAAGACTTTGTAAAACAAGTCTTACATGGTACGCAAACGACAGTGAACTGTACAACGGTGCGGGCAGATGGTCAACACCTGCAGCTACGCATGTGCAGCGTTTTGTTTCGCCAGTGTTGCTAGATCGGCCGTTCTGACTTCATTCACCGAACTTTATTGTCAGAGGTTGTAGTAAACCGAAAATCTTGATGCGTAAATATGTAACGTGAAATTGAAAATGTCTTCCACTTTATGGTGTAATCAGCAGTAAATATTCAAGATGTTAATGTGTACCACAAATAATACATATATTTGTTACTCTATTAACTTGCATAAGGTATTGGTCACTGTCATTTTGAAACATCTAGTGTGACATTTGATTCAATAAAAGTAGCGTGTTTGAAATATAATAATTCAGTTTAATTAAGTCACAGCTATTATTTACATTAATATACAATTTTGTGCTATGAGATGATTTTAGAGTTCCAAAATAATTTTGTGAGGGAGGGATTTTGTTGGTGTCCGTTCCATGCGAAGTTTCGCTGTCCACACTCTTCTCTCACGGCCCTTTGCGGTCTCCCCGCAGTTGACCGTTCTCGGTGCCCCCTTTCACACCCCACATCCGGTGGTGGCGAAAGGCTTCCCCTCGTGTCAAAGGTTGCAGGGGCTAATTAAGACACGTCCGTCGCAGTATGTTAGCGACTGCAGGTGTTTTTGCACGTGTGGTCATAAATTCTTCTAAAAACTGATCCGGCCGTGGGAGGCAAGTCCCAGATGTCTCAAAGGGGACGCACATACGTCACACTAGGCTGTCGATGATTCAAATGAGTTGTGAACTGAAATCAGTTTCGTTACGGAGAATATTAGGGCCCCCTGCAAACTCAGGTTTTGCGCCCCAAGCTCAAATACGTACCAAGTGTCAGTCAAGCTTTGGGCCCCCTAGAGTCCCTGCCCCCCGCAATGTGGGGGTTGCGTCACACCACTGACTGAAGTTAATAAAAAAAATCTGCTCAAGACCTTTAATGCATTGGACCCAACGCATGTTAAAACTGTCGGAAAACAGTTCTTACACATATCAGAGATTAGATGTTGATGAGGGAATTAGTAAAGTAAGAGAGACTAGCTCAGAGGTATCGTCCGAGTCTCTTGACTGTGGCTTCGAAATTACGAAGTTCATCACCTATAACTGTCACAGCGCTTTTAAGAGCAACGTTAATAAATAATCAATCAGCTGTGTATAAGGTAACTTTTTCTAGTGTTTCTTCTAGCCCAGTAATTTTTCCTAACATGAACGTATTTTTTTTTCTATTGCAATAATATTGGTTCGCTTTTCTGTGATTAACACGTGCTACAAGAGAATTACTTTTGGAGCCTAGTTTCAAAGTAAACTATAATATTTCATCTAGAACACTATAAAAACACTACACGACATTATCTATATGTAAAGTTGGTTGAATTTCTGAGCGTATTTTCAAAGAAGATCTGAATTCGGTTTTAAATTCTGGAAGCTTTTGTTCTAGAAGAGTTGCCGAGGCTTAGCTTTTGAAAGAATGTGGATCCTCCTGAAATTTGAATGTATTAACATTATGTAGAATAATAGTAGTTTGCTCTGTCATGTTTTTAATATTACTACCTAACAAAAATATTCACTGCAAAAGTTTTAAAAAAAACTCTTATCTTCTAGCAAATACAGTAAATATCCAGAAAAATAAATTATAGTTTAAAAAAAACTAAAAACACCCTTTTATAGCTAAAAGTACTCAGTTGTAACTTTTTCTTTTCGTCACCAAATCTGGAAATGGGATCTGAAATTAGTCGCCAGATGAGGGATGGGATCTGAAAATGGGAAATCGTTATTCCTGATCAGAGCCATGGAACAAAATTATTAAATTATTGTATTGTCATTGGTCCTGGACAAGTAAGTAAAATTTCAAATTAATCTGACCTTTTAAATTGGGTAAAAACTGAGTTCAAAGATTCCGTTACATACGTGAAGCTTATAAAAGGGTGTTAAAAATATACTATGTAGTTGAATGGAAGACGACTCAAAGTTTTTCGCTTTGGCGTGGAGTAAAGGTTACTGTGGTTAGGAACAAGTAAAAAGTCTTTCCTCTTTTGATTTATGTTTTACTTATGTCGCACTGTGAAGTAACACCAGGGGTATTAGAGATGGATCTCGTAAATTTGAACCACGTTCAAGTGAAGAGGACGTTAGCTAAGTTGGCACCTCCCCCTAGATTTCCACAACACGCCAGTGGGGGGAATTTAAGCCTCGAGAGATTTCATCAGCCCTTCTACAAAATGGGCCTTTAGTACCATAGGGTTTTGTGTAAACTCGCGACTCGACAACGCTGGTCACCAACCCATGACCATGGCCACTTGGCTACCGCGACCACATCGTTCGCTTTTCAACAGTAGTCCAAAACCAAGATATTTGAGGCTTCGGTTGTGTTCAACATAAAGCAGTTTGTGTGACTGATCTGATCTTTGGCGTAATTTAGGACTTGAACGCATTGATTAAATTAATCATCGTCAATCATAGTGTACAAGACTATGGCCATTGGACTTCCAAAAGAAATTTAGAATCACACGCTTTACTTGAATTTTATTTCAGTTCAAAGTTGTATGAGGCTTTGTAAAAATATATTCTGTAAATTTGAACTGCAGTAAAAAACGACGATAAATGATTCTTGAGACGATACACAACTTTCTGTTCCTCGCCATACCAAGGGAAGACCTTGAGATCTAATTGTGTTTAACGTGATGCAACACTTGCTGTCCAACACGACGCATAATTTGCGGAATCGGACCCACAATTACTGACAAGAACAAAGCTGGTTATAAAGCTTATGACTAATGTTTGGACTACATATGACCACATGCGAGCTTTGGTCTCTGTATAGAATAGAATAATGTGAAATATTTTTCTATAATATTTACCCTCGATACTTCGCTGTTATTATGATTATCTCTTGCATCCTTAGAGTAAACCAATTAGTAAAACGAGATTTGTTTAATTTTTACAGAAACACGCAGAATTTAAACATTGATAAGACATTCAAAAATCAATTATCTGATAGCAAATTTGTTAATCTAAAAAATTCAAAATATTTTTTTTAGACTAGAGATAATTTTTATCCTATTTACTTCACCAGTAGTCGTGATCACGTTGTCTGGAGCTTTAATATAGGTTCAGATTCACAAAACGAAGAAATGAACATGGAATAAAAAGTTTGCTGTTACTCATTTCTACGAATGATAGCTTTTTAAAAACAGCCGAAATAGAAAAAAATCATCATCCTAGTATTCTTCGAACAACCCTAAAATTAATCGTAAATCACAAGAAGGATCCCTAATTCTCTTTTTGTTTGTTAGGCTTTTTTTCGAAAGTACGTCTACATTATGTTCGTGTTGAAATTTGCTGGTTGGATGTTTTAATGGCCTATAGGAAAGCATCTCTTCAAAATCATTCAATGTATAACCAATAGCAATGCGTTAGTTGTGGGGGGAAAAACACACACAAAAAATCTTACTTTGTTAATCCGTTCGTTGTAATTTGAGTATCTGATTTTATATCACGGAATTATCGACAAGCTCACTTTGGGTTATTTTTTCCAATTTTTAGTTTTAAAAAAGTGAAATGTATTGTGATCAGTTAGATTTTGAAATTTTTAACGAAATATTAAGCGATCAATCTGCACAGATTGGGAGTCCAGAGTATTTTTTGGACAAATATTTTGAGGAAGAACTACGATGCAAATTGGCAGCAAAGGTAAATATATTTTCGGAATTCTCTGGAGTACTTTTATGAAATCCTTTTCAATTGATTTTGTTTTCGACAGATGCTTTAATATTTTTTCGATGATCATGGACACTTGGAAAATTACATTGATTTTAGTAACTTGAATATTATTTTTTTCAAGCAGTAATTTAGATAATATGTATATAACCGATTTCCATATATCCAGGAATAATCTCTTCACATTTTGCTATCTATATAATAAATCAATGATAAATATTTTGTTCGGCTATTTTTAATTCAGAGAGTTTTTGTGATACAAAGTTCCATATTTTAAATAAAAAATGTGGATTTTAAAACATTTAACCTTGGAGCAGTAATAATTTACTTAGCATCCATATAAATCATGTTTTAAGTTTCCGAATATTCGATAATTTGATTAGCGCATTTGCCTTGATCTAAACAGATGCACCTTCTTGTATGTTCTTTTTGCAAGAAATACAAACTCTACTTTTCTTTTGGGTAATTTTATTACTCAAAAAAGAAACTTTTTCAGCATTTTTTTTTTAAAATTCCAAGTTTAGATATTGTGATAATTTTTTGAGAATCATTTCCAGATTTTTTGTACAAATAATCGTTTGTTTAGTAAAACTGAATATATATTAAAATTTAATACTTTAACTTTTTTTTATACTTGATATTTATTTTGAAATGTTATGACAAAGTAAATTTTGTTTCTTTTTTTAAAAACTTTGTGATGAAATGATTTTTTATTTCAAGAAAGAAATCGTTTGCTGTCGATATATTTCCTTACTAGGTAAACCAAATCAGTCAACAAATCATTGAAAATATTAAATAAAAAACCAAGGAAAAATTAATTTTAAATGATACAATTATTGTATATAATCATTATAAATGTTAGCAAATAGTCTCTCTTATTTTTTAGTCTAAAACTGGAAGTGTGAATATCCCATTAATATATACATTCTAGGATGTTTTTGAGTTGAATAAAGGCATTTTAATTACTAATTTAGAAAAAATTCCGTTAGTCAATCGAGATTAATATTTTTTCTAGTGAAAATTGTATTTTTAAATTAAATAAAATATGTAGTTTCTTTCCTGTTTGTAATTTGAGCAGATTTTTAAAAAGCTTTACATTATTAATTATTCGTGTTTTTAATTTTTGTTTTTAATGGCAACTGTTTACAATCAAAATCGTTTTCTTTTATTGAAATGTTTTTTAATCAGATTATCTTTAGAATACATGAAATTGTTTCACCAAGCAAAACTTCAGTTCATAATTTTTCCTGTTTAATTTAATTTCTAAATTGAGTATAAAAATAAAAACGGATAAAAATATACTGTTGGTAAAGAATTTGAATAAATGTTTTTATGATGTTGTTCATTTTAACAATGGACGTTGAAAGTTGAAGAATTTTCAGCAAAACCAAACTACAAGTAAGTTTTTTTCGACAATTTCACCTTTTTTTAAAATTCTTGTTTATGACTAGATACAGATAAATATATATAAAAGAATGTTACAGTAACCTAAGAAATTCAAGAATACGATAAAATACATGCTTTTTTTAAAAAATATTTAAATAAAGCAATAGTTTTGTCTGTTATAGCTGTAAATGTTAATTGCATGTAGCATTGGTGGTATTCAAATATTAATTTTTTTCTGAATTTTATATAAATCTATGAAAACTTTAAATGTCTGGCTCATTCTCTTAATGTTTAAAAAATTTTTGTTTAATATGGTACTGAATATCATTTAAAATAGGTGTGGATGAAACAGCGTTTGTTTTTTTGTCCAATAATTTGTAAGTTCTGTCTTTCAAATTATACATGTTTGATGAGAAGGTAAGTTGACGTTGATAACTCAGATTATCAGAATTTTATTGAATTTTAAAAAACTTAAAGAATCTTCAGTGAGTGACTTTTAGTTTATGGTGCGAAAGCCAAGAATATTTGAATTGGCTTTCGAGGTGTATCTGAATGGCATTTCAGAGTATTTTAAACGAACCAGTAATGATGTAATGAAACGTCACGATCTTCATAGGAAAGAATTTTTTCAGTCCACAGTTTCAAACATTTTAATCTGGTTTGTACATTAGTTTCTGAAGGTAATTATCGCTTGTGAGAAGGCTCCTCTTCTGTTGTATTGATGCGAAGTAAATTTGATGTTTGTGTAATACTAAAATAAGGGTTGACAAGAATATATAGTTTCATGATTGAGTTAAAAAGAAATAACTTAATAATGAATAATTATGTTAAAGTATAGTATAACTTAAATGCGTCAAATTTTGCTATTACAAAATCAAATAAGCTTTTAAAAACCTCTCCAAAGGAATTGATTATTTTTGTGAAAAGTTTTTCCTTTCAAAAAAAGTTAAAAATGATTTTTATTTGTAAAATTTTTTCCACAAGTATCGCCCCCCCCCCTCCTTAACTTTAGCTTCTGTTTAAGAGAACTTTTTTTTTTTTCACAAAACGTTATCGATTTTAGTCATTTTCTCTTTTACAAGCTCTTCTGTAAAATATTAAAAGAAATTTCAACAAATTTATGTAAAATATATCCAAATAATATTTAATTAAATATATAAATTCAATTTATAGTATTAGCATGCTAATGGTGCACTAATAATATAACCTGGAAAAGTTAATACCTACAGGATCTGATAAAGCATATAACCTGATACTACTAAATTTAGTATATTTGGCCATTATCGTGATTTTAATGTCATTTTTTCACATTTAGTAACTTTGAAGAATATATTTTTGGAAGTTTGTATTATTTCTACATGGCCACGTGTGGCCGATTTTGTTCAAGTTAAGCTGCTAGTTGAAATATCAATCCCGAGAGAGACCACATACTAAGATTTAGAAATATTTCAACTTTTTACCGCTATCCTAATCACGTGTGATCAGTCATCGAACCGATCACTGATTTTTTTTTTAACGAGCTGTTATTGAATGAACTTGGGTAAGAATTCGAAGGTGAACAAATTACATTGCTCTAGTCTCGTCAACGCTTTTTACTTTATTGGGAATTGACATTTGATTATTTTGACTTATAAAAGTTTGAAAAATATATTGCAGATAGCCCTTTTACTAGTTTAACATTTATTCAAACCAAACCAAATTTACTGATTTCCTACTTTTCTCTATGCATTAATGAAATGCCTTTCATCAAGCATTTCATTATTGCAGTAATAAATTACACTAATGAAGTGGTTTTCGTGCACTAAAAGGGAATTTTCAGAAGGGTATATAAATTATAAAATGTATTTTAAAAACTCACTATAACTCTCCAATCTTAAATAACTTAAATCCTACGACTATTGGTTTCGTTAATTGTTTTAATTTTTGTTTCGGTTGTCTTCGAATGTGTGTATTATTTAAGAGTTGGACGTTGAATTTTCGGAGAAATAAATTTTCTATTGCTGATATCATTCAAATTTTAAGATTTTAATCGTAGCTGGGTTAAGGCGATATGGCACCCTAAAAATCATCAAACTATCGAAATTTTTATTGGCTGATTTGATACCTCGAATCTTTATAAACATGCCTGCAAAATTTCAAAGCTTTTTCTGCATTTTTTATCAAGTTATGGAGCAATATTTGATGCTGAACAGCAACTACCACGCCCACATTTGATTATCCGCTAGAAAAGAGCCTGATAAAAAATGAATTATTTTTCTACTGCGCATCAATGACACTGATAATATATATGCAGTAACAAATCATTTCAAGAAGGAATTGTGCAATTCATGCAAAAATTCTAGTTGTGAATTATTTATTGAAGAGCAAATGGATTTGGTCAAGATTTAAACGTTGTGAGTGCTTTTTATGATATTATTATGAATGAAATTAAAACTTCAAAATGGATTCTTCCAAAACACAAATACTAAGTCTCATTTTGACAACTCAGATAATTAAAAACCAAATTCGCAAGAATAGAAAAACTCTCCCATTTTTATATATTTGTTTTTGGTGATACATATATCCCATAGGTGTGAAATTCAACACTTTTATTATTAAAATATTTTAAGATACTTATTTAAACAAATGCACATATGCAGTTCTTGGATTTTGATATATTTTCCTTTTCTTTGTTATTTGAATTTGCTTTCATTCGTGTACAATATTTAACATGCAAAGGCTTTTAAAATCATGGAAATAAAAAATAAAGGCATAAACGTCTTTTGTACATGTTGTGCATTAGCTCTGAAGTGTGTGCATTTATTTTTTTTTATAATTATTAAGATAAAGTTTTATGAAATATCGATCTTCCATTCGTTTTCTTCTATATATTCATTATAGCAGTATACTGTTTAATTGTACAACATTTGTGCAATTTTTTATGGTAAGAAGTTTTAAAAAAGCAAATTAACATTTCATAAAAGTTTCAGACTATTCGATGGATATTATATCATGCTATTCATGGAATGAAAACTTCAAACTCGTATTTCTCCATGTTGAATTTTTGTACATATACTATTATTCAAAACCCTAAGGCTTTTTCGATAATTGAAGTATGGGTTTGAAATTTTTTATACTTGTTCTGAAATGTATGTTTTATAAAACTGTGCATGGAATTAGCTTTAACATGTTTAGTACTTATTCTAAAAAATTTTAAAACCAAAATTAATGTTTTTTGGGGAATTTTTGGAAGCTTAACTATAAAAAAAGTTAATACAAATTAAAGAGCAGCAGCAGAGAAAAACCCATGCGCAGTTTAATGTAGTATATTATAAGGTATTTGGAAAAAAAATTTGAAAAAAAAAGAGACATATTTAAAAAAGCCTTAGAAATTAAAAAAATGTTTTATAAAGTTCAAAAAATTTGAAGTTTACAAACATTTTGCAACAAATTAAAAAAAATTTGTATGGAATTATTATTAAATATTAACCTTTATAAAATACAATTAAAACCAACTATCAAATATTAAAAATAAAAAAAGTTGTGAAGACGGTTCCATATTGCCTTAAAAAAAACCCTAAAAATAAAGGGTATAATAAGAGGTGTTAAGAACAACAGTAGTTTGAAACCAATGAATTTTGAATTTTTATTGCTTAAATTATGAAACAAGTTTAAAAATTCTGATCTATTTACTGAAACTTTTTTATATCTGAATTTCAGTAGTTACAGGAATTGAAAATATTTCATCATATGTAATAAAATCATATGAAAACCAAATATCAAAATATAAAAAAATGAATAATAAAGTTTAATGTTTTTTCCTTTACAAATCTAAGTTGAATATTTTGAATCAATTTATGCTTGTTAGAGTAATAGTATGTATATTTTAAATACCTTATAAAATGGAGCATTTCAGCCATTATAATTGTATTCAAGTATAACGCACTGTTTTAATTTATTTCCAAATTTAAAATTTTGATATTTTCTTATTTTTTAACAATTTTTTAATCGCATACTTCGGAAATTATTGTGTAAATGTTAGTTTTTTATTAAAGTTCGATTTTATATTTACACGCACAATAACATGTCAAATTATGGAATGCTTACTTATTCTGCGAAGCAGAGCAGCATTTTGGCTTAAATCATCTGATGTGCCGCAAAGAAATATTCAGTTTTGTTATACCTCGACATCCAACCACATTGTTTCTCTAATAATTGTGGCCGCGATAGCCCAGTGGTCATGATTTCGAGCCCAGTACTTCTGAAGACCCGCCGTGTGGGGAAACGATGCACGTTAAATCGGTCAAGAGATCAAAAGTCCTCCCATTGTTGTGGTGTGGTAGTTAGGAAGGGGGTGCCAGCTCAAGTGTTTTCCTCATCACTTGACCTAGGTTCAAAATTACGAGGTCCGTCGCCAAAAGCCTCGTGTAGCTGAACAGTGCGACGTTAATATTCACTCTCTAACACTTGCGAAAGTATTGCCTGTGCAAAATTTTGTGCGCAAATTGATCCTCCGACGATGTCTCGTGTGTATTCGAAGGGATTTATGTCAAGAAATTTAAGTGGACAAATCAGAGGGCTAAATTCATGACGGTCACACGATAAAGGCAATTGCATTTTCTTCTATGAATGCAAGACTGATATTAAACTAACTTGTACAATTGGAAAAATTTAGATAAAATTTCAAATTGAGTAAAGAGGTTCAACTGTTCTGAAAATAAATTTGATCAAAAAGATTTTATAATCTAAAGAAAATCTTATTTTATACATGTACTTTTGAATCAAGTGTATTTTGCTTCTTATGTGCATTATTATTGCAAACAAGTATGTACTTTTTGAAAGAAAATTTCTGCAAAGAGCAAAAGTTGTCTACAGTGAAGCGCATGAACTGATTGGCTGGAAACTCGTAGTTGGCTTTATCTGACTATGACGTCACTTGAATTTAACCCATTGGTCACCAAAGAAAAGGCCAATTAATTTTTCCGTCAGATTTGGCACGGGTATCCTATCATCAACATTGCCTTTTGTTAGCGTAAGTGCATGAATTTCACCATTTTCATTGATTACCATATGTAATTTGAAACCAAAAAACCAGCCGTAAGTGCTCTTGCTTAATTTTGCAATTCCAGCAAAAACTTTGTTTTTGGATATTCTTTTTGCATGACAAACTGCAATGGGAGTTGTCTATATACGAAATTCCAGTGTTTTCTGACTGTCCACAAAGCCAATGCAACAACATTGCTAAATGCCACAATAATGCTTCCCAAGCCAAACGCGAATGTTTTTGACCCGGTAACATGGTGCGTTGTCATCATGGAATATTCCAGCATTGTTGACATACATAAAGGTCCATGAATGGCTGAAAAATAGTCTCCAAAAGTAGCTGAATATAACTATTTCCTGAAAATGAATGATTCGATTTGATTAGAGAACTAGGTCCATAGGATGCAAAAGTAGCCAAGTTGGTTATGGAGTCATCACTAATTTGCATAATATCTTGTTGACAAGTTTGGTACACACACACACACATGGCTTCGTGGGACCATGGGACGTTCCACTACTCTTGAATTTTATCATTAGCTCTTACATTTGGAATCGTATCTCATCTGACGAAACATTTTTTCCCAGTTATCTACAGCACAACCGATATATTCACAAAACCAGCAGAAGCTCTGCATCCAATGACATGTTAGTAAAGGCACTAAATAGGATCTGCTCTCCTATCCCATCAACAGGGAAATTGGTCTACATTAACGTCACGGGTGTGTGTGTGTGTGTGCCTTTCATGCGACCTATATTGTTTTTTGACGCAGCATTGTTTGTCTTATAACATCGATTTTGTTCTACGCAGATGTTGCTGGTCTCTCGGTCATTGAGTGGATGTAATCGTCCACTTCGTTGCTAATGGGAGAGGTAATGCCTGACATTATACAGGCTTAGCATAATTGATTCATTTATTTTAAATAGGCCGTATTTTCAAAAAAAAAATCACACATACACACATGAAGGATTTATGAAAAGAACCACAAACTCAACAAGTTTACATACCCTCTATGCGGCATACGTCCAGATGATAATCGACTCATTCCTAACATTTTGTAGCATAGTCCTGTCAATTGTTTGCATTGTGGCACAGATGCGTTTTTCGAGCTCGACTGAGGATTGCAGTTATGGGAGGTACGTAAAAAAGGTCCTTAACGTATCTCCATATGAACGAGTCGTAGGAGGCTAAATCAGGGGATCTGGTAAGCCAGAGGAACAAAGCAAGGTCATTCTCATCAATATTCCCAATCCAGCAATGCAGAAGGTCATCGTTTAGGTAGTCAGGAACGGGGATGTGCCGGTGAGGGTGGAATTAACATACGACTCGAACACCTTAATTGAAAATATCAATGAACACTTAGCTCACCTGGAGACTTAGTTCTCTGTTTGAAAAATCGCCCTGAATACTTCAAAAAACTGAAGCTGTTTTCTTTTCCAACAAAAAGCTCCCACCAGAAATAACATTGCAAAACCAAAGAATCCCCTGGTCTCAGCACACCAAGTATCTTGGTGTCATTATTGATAAAAACCTCACTTTTTCCGACAACACGTAATACATGTTAAAAATAAATTTAAAGCAGCAGTGCGCGTTAACTACCCCCAAATTTGCAGAAAATCTAAATTAAGTAGACGAAATAAAATGCTTATCTACACACTGATTCTGAAACCCCTCCTCACCTACGCCTCCCCAGTCTGGGGACATGCAGCAACGTCCAACATTAATCATATAGAAACAGCACAAAATGCTATAATTAGACAAATTTTTGATGCTCACTGGTATATCAGAAATAAAGATTTTAGAAAATCATGCAAAGTGGTCGGCGCCCATCTCCGACCTATTTCTACTTCATTAGCCATACTCCTGTCTCGGCCAATCAGATCACTGCCTCTCATTCTAACTTATTTCTCTCTCACCCTTAAGGCCGCGGTAGCCAAGTGGTCTAGGCATCGGATCGTGGCTAGCATGTCATGAGTTCGATCCCAGTACCACTGAAGACCCGCCGTGTAGGGGCGCGATGCAGGTATAATCTGTCGAGAGCTCAAACGTCCTCCCGTTGGTGTGGTGTGGTAGTTAGGAGAGAGGGGTGCCAGCTCAGGTGTCGTCCGCGTCACTTGACCATGGTTCAAAATTAAGCGGGCCGTCCCCAAAAGCCCTCGTGTAGCTGAACAGTGGGACTCACTCACTCTCACCCTTAAGTAAATTTTTTCATCCACGGAACCTCGGACGCTTGCTGCTCTCGAATTGGCTAGGATAACTCCGCCCATTTCCAGATGTCAATTTTCTCATGTTTTCGAGCTCTTAAAAGAGCTTTTTATTTTAATTCTTATTAATCTCATCTGGAAAATATTTATTTTTTATTAATCTTTAATAGTTAAACTTTTACATTTCAAATATTATACTTTACACTGGGCAAAAGTAGAAGTCATTTCAGTCACTCATAATTCAAGGATAGAAGATTAGAGTCGTAACAAAGACTAAGTGCTCCATCGAACCCTCCAGCTACTACAAACTTGGTTCTTCTGGTTCTTTTCATATTATTTCCTGTGTGTATGTGTAGTATTTAAAAAATGTAGCTTTTCAAAATAGAATCAATCAATCAAGGTAGACTTGTATATTCC